>JAFBJS010004339.1:0-25147 GCA_016785265.1 Paraplagusia blochii
TCCTCCGTCCACCTGACTGTCCCCGCTGCCTGTCTCACCACCATGGGGAGTAGAGTGCTCAGTCACCCTGCTCCCCATCTTTGGAACTCTCACCCTCCACTATTAGAAGCATCAACTCACTCTCACAATCTGTTTAAAACTGCTTTATTCTACTGTTTTATCTTTTGTTACGCAAAGTACAATATTTGTGGGTAATAAAATGTATTATTATTATCATTTTTTTTTTTTTTACTGTATGGCTGGGCTCCAATGACCTCACGAACCAGGGCCGGTCTGCAACACATTAGGGAAAACTTTGTTAGTGTGAATAAAGAGTGCACTGAAATGACTGCCAAAGGTCAGGGATAGATATTTTTTTTTCCTTGACCAGAGAGAGGACACTACACCTGCAATGGACTCCTGGAATTGAGTAAAGTCTGCAGTCCAGAACCTGTGGAAACTTTATTTTCCTGTGTGTTGCTTCTGCAGTGCAGTCATTATTTCTTCATCAGCTTTAGGTTGAGCAAAACTGAGCAGACGGATGAAAACAAATAAATATAAAGAAATAAAAGTTGGCAAAGATCAAATCACTGCCATTTTCTTAAAAAAAAAAACAAAAAAGATTCTCCTCCCTCCATATCCACAGACACCTACACGTTCCCAGCAGGAATAACAATTGCACACTACAGCCTGACTGAGAGAAACTATCGAGCGCCGCTGTTACCGAGGGACACAGTGCAGTTCAGCTCCTAAGTTTTTTTTTTTTTTTTCCGCTGATCAAACAGATTCTTTGATTCAGCATCGACGGAAGCAACTTTCAATTTGACGGCGTGCGAACCGTCTGCTGCTAAAAACTCCTACGCACTTTCGCGAGTTAAGTTTTCCGAAGCTCGGAAAACCGCCGCCCCTGGTAAATTTAAGGCTCGTGCTTAACCGTCAGACACAGTCGGGTTCATTGCGGTGATTTCTCACTGCTGTGCTGCGAGAGATCATTAGGTGGAAATGATCGAATTTTACATCTGAAGCATGACGGCCGAAAGCTAGAAATACAGAGCGAGAGCTGAAATTCTTTAATAGAAAACTTTGACAATTTTTGCTCGCCTATGCCTTCGAGATCATTCGGCGCTCGGGCCATGTTTGCTCTTTTTAATCCTCTGCCACGTGGTCGTAATTTATTTGAACATCCCAGCATCCGCAGATGTTGGTCACCAGTTTCATGAAGCGGATATTTTTGCCCCCAAGGCCAGGAGTAAAAGGTCAGTGCAGCCTCAGTCAGCTGTCAAGAGATGCATCACTGATCACAGCACAGAACCCGGCGAGCACAAATGCGCTCGGGGCGTGGATTCCCTGCAATCGTAAACCTCCTTCGTGACTGTTGTGTAAAAACAATAACCTTTATGTTCCTTAAAAAAATAAAAAAAAATAAAAAAGCTTAAACATCTTTGGGTTTTCTTTTTCTTTCTGTTTGATCAGTCAGGGAAAAGGGCATCAAGGCTGCGGAGCGTCGGCTCATCATTATCTCCCCACTGGAACACATTTGGCAGCGGAGACGTGTTGCCGGCGCGCATGCATTAAGGCACGGGTCCAGAAAATGCGTGGGTGGAGGCGGGTGGCTCATATGGACTTAATGTTCCTCCATTCCTTCATCTCCCCGATAGAGGCGTTTCATTTACATGCGGAGCAGTCAGACGTGAAAAGACAGACGGAGCAGGAAGGTGGGAAAGGAGAGGAATCACATCATTTCCAAAATGCCAGCACTTAAGTCCCGGGGAAAGGAGGAAATTCTCGCCCATTTCTAATAATTGCATGACGAATCGGAGGAGTAAGTGCCAGGGAGTTTAAAAAGGAAAATGAAAGATGTGTTCATTACAGGTACATTGTTCCCCCGTTTTATCACATCCAATCACGAGCCAAAACTTAATTACGGAGGTAATTCTTCTTACAGCTCCGTCTTGCCTCTGCGGCCTGGCGGAGGACTTCTGAAATTTGCCAGTACGGTCTCTAGATGCTGAGACTCAAGATTCATCTCACAGATTCCTTCAGAACATTTCTGCAGCCACCGTGACATCAAGTATATCTTCATGACCTTAAATGTTTGACGGGAATCTGCATCTTCAAACTCAAAACTCAACCCTGATGGGGGTTTAAGAGTAAATAAAACCGCAGACTGACAGCTGGTGACAGATGCCTTTGCGGCCAGAGCCAGAAAATGTCAAAAAGTCTAATTTAATCTGCCACGTGGCCTATGAAACTCCAGGGGTCGCTGTGTCGTCTGGAAGAAATGCATTCTTTATTAAAAAAAACATAAAGGAACAGTTGACGGAGTTTGACTGGGGAGTGGAGCTCCACCTGGATAACCACGTCGTTTGATTGAACTGTCATCCAGCTGATGTAGTCACAAAGCACGGTCCACAAAGGAGTTCTCATCATTCATGACATTTGCTCAGCAGCTCTTTTTTCACTAACTCATCTCCGGAGTCGGACTAAATGTCCTCAAGTGCGTTTGTGTCCTTCATTCGATCAGAGGTCTCTCAAAAACAAAACATCTCCTTGACATCACTTAACTTTGCAACGTCCTCTCTTGTTTACTGGTCGGAAAAAATGAAGGACCCTCATGAGAATTACGCTATTTCTTTTTTTTTTTTTTTTCCAGAATTTGTTTTACCAACAGCTGACAGGATCAGGATTGAGGACATTGAGGGACAACACAGAGAGGAAGGTTTGGAGGAAAAGTTAGAGAAGCCAGATTAAGACATGTTCAGAGGAGGGACAGAAGAATGATCCTAGAGATGGAGCTACCAGGTAGGAGACAAAGAGGAGATTGATGGATGCAGTGAGGGAGGACATGGGAGGACATGGAGGTAGTTGGAGTCAGAACTGTTAGCTAGATTCTCGTGGAGATCCCGAGAGACATACGGATCGGATGGATCTTATCTGACATGTTTTTTTTTTCCTGATCCTGATTCCTGATTGAATTTTATGGCAAATACTTACAAAACCAAAACATCTCTTACCCCGGCCACCTGGACATGACACCAGAGAATACACAATATACTGAGAAATTAAGGACCGAAAACAGATTTCCTGCAGCAGATGCCGTGGTAACAGAAGGATTAGCTGACCTGGAAAAGACGAAAACTGCTGTACGCAGAAGCTGTGAGATACAATGTCAGGACATGAATCGTGTCTTCATCCTGCACCTTGATCAGTGTTAAGGGTATCATTGCAAGGACGAGAACGTGAGAGAAGGTCATTATTTGTAAAAGTTGTAGAAGAAAAAGTGAGTAAACAAAGTAGCGGACCTGAATTTACGTCACCGCAGCACGAGGTGAGGCAGGGTTAGAAATGTTCGACCTGGCATACTGTCCACTGTCCTGAGTGCGGACAATCCAGCGGACGGAGAGGGAACCCGAGGCACGGACGGCAGGGAGATGACCTCGCGTACGCACTTCAGAGGCAGGAAAAATAATCAAGTGCAGTGACTCACCGACGCGGCTCTCCTCATTACATCAAGTGTCCAACAAAAGTAGGGACACGGCGGCTCGAAAATCAAAAAGCCGCCCTGACGAAAACAATCAAACACAGCTCAGTGGGACTAAATCAGAGAACGGCATATGGGCCGCGTAATAAAAATGATACAGAATCAGGAGGTGAGTCGAGCGGAACAAGATGGCATATGTTCCCAAATTAGTAGTACTTACAAACGCAATCATCAAATACCTGGTATAAACCTTAGGAAAAAAAAAAACTTGAATTTCTCTTTGTCCTTTTACCCTCAAACGTCCCCAGCCCAGGTAGCCTGGTCATCACTCACACTCTCTGAAAATAATTTCGTTGAATTTGTAAGGTGGATGAACCCAATTCCGTTTAAGCTCTCCCCCGAGTGGCAATTCTTCATGGGCTGCCATTAAAGTAGCTCCAGGGAACCTGGAAACGGCAGGTACATCATTTGCGTAATTATCCAGCAGCAACGCAGAAACAACTCGTTTCGTTAAAGACGGACAAAAAGCGAGGGGGATTATTTTAGGTACGAGTACGTAGGACAAGACCACACGTGGGCGTTGGACTTTCACGTGCACGCCGGCGCCTGAGGAGGCACAGACGCTTTCCCTCCCACACAAAGGCTTGTAAACAAAGTGGGTGCAAAAATAGACAAAAAAACAAAGACGGGTTTGGTAGCTGAGGTTTGTTGTCCAGGTGGAAGAGGTTGCCGTACTCTCGATCTGTAGCAAATAAGAGTCACGACTCCGATCAAGAAAATGTCCCTTTCTCGGAATTCTTTCTCGCCAGATACTGCACGAGAATGAATATAAAAAAAAAAGCAACGGAGACTTTCAATGTTTGCCCTTTCACGGTTCCTGCAGTTTCCAGGATGAACCTAGACCTCTGTCAGGTTCTACTTCTCTGTTAAAAACCAACGCCTCCTGGAGGCGAAGAGCAAGACTCACAGTCCTCCATGCTGTTAGAGGAAAAAAAAAGGGTCACTTCCAGCCTTCAGTCAACCCTCAGGAACCCCCGCTCAGGCCTTGCTCAACAGCCAGGAGCCTCATGGAGCGAGGAGCCCGTAGGGGTGGTAACCACAACGGGGTCCAGGGGTAAATAATTTATAGGAGTTCCCTGTTGGAACAGTGCATTCAGTCCTGGCCCTCAGGCTGTCTCCATGTCTGCTGTCTGATTTTGTCAACTCACAATGTGTTGTATTCACCGCATCATCAGGTTCATGAAGACGTTGATGATGAAACTAATATGTTAATGTAGAGCTTGTGATAAAACAGTGTATTTGCTTTAGACAATATAGAACAGACCTGGACAAACTAAGGCCCGGGGCCTGGATAGAGTCCATTGGTCATTTAATCCGGTCCACCAAATTTAAGAACCTAATGTGGTCCCGGAGTCTAAAAAGTTTATAAATCATATGCACAGTGTGATTTAATTATTGTTTTAATCACTATCTTGGATTACCTTGGATTATTTCACTCTGTTAATATCAATATTGAGTATGTTTCATAATTGCATCTATTATTATTATTATTATTATTATTATTAGTAGTAGTAGTAGTAGTAGTAGTAATAGTAGGAGTATTATTTGTAGTATTAGCAGTACTATTGTGGCAGCAATATTGACATCACTATCTTTGATTATTTCACTCTATTAATTTCAACTCATTATTATTATCATTATTGTTATTATTATTATTAGTAGTAGTATTAGTATGGCAGTAGTAGTAGTGGTGGTAGCAGTAGTAGTAGTAGTAGTAGTATATGGCAGCATTGACATCACTGTCTTGGATTATTTCACTCTGTTAATTACAATATTTTTCATAATTTCATTTTATTATCATTATTAGTAGTAGTCGTAGTAGTAGTAGTGGTAATAGTCGTAGTATTAGTAGTATCATTATGGCAGCAGCATTGACATCATCTCTCTTGATTTGTTTTACTCTGTTAATTACAATATTTTTCATATTTTTTCCTTGTATTTTTTTTTTCTATAAATAGCAGTAGTAGTAGTTAGTACAGATGTGTCAAACCCAAGGCCCAGGGCCCAAATGCTGCCCGGCAAGTCATCTCCAATGGCCAGCAGTATTTAGCAGTACGAAGTTTTTAATAAAGTCAATGCAGCAGAGATTCTTAAATTAATGAATAGTAAAAGTAAAATGGTTTTATTACAGAAATTAAAAATATTAGTGACGTAAATAAATAATATTATACTTCTGGACTACCCTTAATGACAAGAATCCTCATATCTTGCTTTTCCCCATTGTGACATTTTTAATAATCTATTAAAGGAAATTTTTTTTCTTGAGTGAAAACATCAAGAAAAGAAATAATTGTCAATGCTCCCATTACGACAGTGGCTGAGAAAACACTTGTAAATCATCACGAGTTAAATATTTACCGCACGACATAATTTGATGCATAAACAGGGCTAATTGGGTCCCCAAGTCCCCGCGCAAACATGTAAGGACTCTGGTTAAGCATCATGCAGTGATAATTGTGATTTATCCTGCGACTTTAGTCATCATTTAGCCTTTTGCCACCATTGGTTGCGCTATGGCATCAAGAGAGCCTGCTGTTCAAACATCCCCGGACCATCTGCCAGGCCGGATCGCGCCAGGCACTAACCAAACGACCAAACAAACCCGCCTCACGCCACGTCCCCGCTCTTTACCCAAGTGATCTCACGATGGAAGACCAAATATCTTCCTTCTGGCGCTGATGTTTACACTGACTGCAGTCTGGAGGACGGATCATCCCTGGAAGATGGCCGATAGCGGAGTGTTAATGAGCGACGGAGAGAAATTAACATTTGCCGTGCAGTTTAACCTCCGTATCTGATGGACTTTGCTTCTTTGACCCGTTTGTAATAAAAGATTATTATCAGTCCGCCATTGTTGTAGCACCAGGCAACGGGCACCGGTGCTAATTTTAATTGGAACGTTCGTATTCCACGAGACGCAGCAAGAGATGTGTCTAGACGAAATGGCTGTTATCTGTTAATAGAAAAAAGAAAAATCAATATAAATGGTTATCAGTAAAACCTCTGACTTATATTTCTGCGCTCCTGCAGCTTGGAAATAACTCTGAGATGAACAGAAAAAAAAAAAAAAAAAGTAGAAGGATTTTTTTTATGTCACATTATGGCTGATTTCTTATCTCCTCCCAAAACCAGGTTTGCTGAAACCTGCCGGAAAAGGGACAATTCCCGATCAGACAAGTACTGGATTACAATAAACTCTCATTATTCCACCACTCTTCATCATATAAAGTAAAAACACAGTGACAGTACAGTTGGTTACCATAGATACAGGGAGAACTTCAACACACTGATGTATCTACTGACATCCAGCCTGAATAAAGTGAGTGAATCCACTAGAAGATTTTCCAAAAACATTTTTTTGGCAGTGGTTAATAACAGGATATGTGTCCGTAAGGGTTCCATGTTTGAATCCACCAGCTGCAAAATGACCACTAAGGTCCACTGAGCACGGCAACATCCCCACCCACTGCTCCCTGGACGCTCAACGTTGCCCACTGTTCACTTGTGGTGTGCATCACAATGACTATGAGTTCGCAATTCCGTCCTCATCCGCACTCTACGGCAGGGGTGAATCAAACTTGCGGCCCGTGGGCCACTTGCAGCCCATGGAACGACATTTTGTGGTCGCTACTTTGATAGGAAAGTTTAATGTTAGTGCGGCCCACAAGATTTATAAAAGGGTTTCACTGCCAGACGGCAAGGATGAAAATGATTTGTAGATGAAAACGATCAATAGGAAGGTAGGTAGGTAGATAGATAGATAGATAGATAGATAGATAGATAGATAGATAGATAGATAGATAGATAGATCGATAGATAGATAGATAGATAGATAGATAGATAGATGGGTACATGGTGGGTAGTTAGGTAGGTAAGTAGATAGGTAGGGAGGGAGGTTGATAGATAGATACTAACCCTTCTTAAATTTACTATTGAAAGCCAATTAAGTCCTTGGCATAGACTGATTGTGCTCTGGGAAGGGATTGTTACACAAAGGCAGAAAGGTTACCTGTCACTTTTTGCCATGTGGTTGGAAATGTTCCTTCAAATACACACACTCTCTCTCTCTCACACACACACACACACACACACACACAAATGTGCAGAGCAAGTCAGTGTTTAATGAATGTGATCGTCAGACCTTTTTGATTAGCGCTGTTAAGGACTGATATATGTGAGCAAAGTGGCAATTAGGAGAATCCCCAGTTGCTCTCTCATCTCATTCCCTCCACAACATGTTGGCCATAAAATTTTAAATGAACGAAAAAAATCATAACAGTAAGATTTTAACAAAATACAGAAAAAAAAATAATATATATTGTTGTTGCCAATGATATATATATTTGTTTGTTTACAGCCATTTCCTCAAACTGTTGAACTTGACTAAATGGTGTCTGGGGCTTACACTTGATTACCGCAACATCTACTTGATTTGGGCCATTTTTAAGCTGTGAAAATGACATCATCTTTCAAGGATCCAAACATTACATTTCAGTCATTTTCTCCAACGATCCTTCAGAAGAATTACGAGGGCATTTCTCCCGCAACTGCCCCCAGTGGAGCCTGAAATCCCCCAAATATCAGTCAGACAGTCTGGAATAGATCTGGGAACGGTTGACGTTCCCTAGCTGTGACTCAGCCAGGGCAAATAAAACTAAAATAATAATGCCTTCTAAAGTGAAATCAAACAAATGCAGAGAAGAGAAGTGGAGAAGAGAGAAGAGGAGAGGAGAGGAGAGGAGGGGAGAGGAGAGGAGACCAGAGGTGAGGAGAGGAGAGGAGAGGAGAGGAGAGGAGAGGAGAGGAGAGGAGAGGAGAGGAGCGGAGAGGAGAGCAGAGGAGAGGAGAGGGGAGTAGAGGGGAGGGGAGGAGACGAGAGGAGACGAGAGGAGAGGGGAGGAGAGGGGAGCAGAGGGGAGGGGAGGAGCAGGGAGGTGGGGTGAGGACTAAACGTGCTGTGTAAGATGTGTATAAGAGACAGGAGGAGAGGAGAGGGGAGGAGAGGAGAGGTGACGAGAGGATAGGAGAGGAGACAAGGTAAGGGAAGACATGAGAAGAGATGAGAAAGAAGAGGAGAGGAGAGGAGAGTACAGGAGAGGAGAGGATGGGGACAAGGTAAAGGAAGACATGAGAAGAGATGAGAAAGAAGAGAGGGGAAGAGAGGGGAGGAGAGGAGAGGAGACAAGGTAAGGGAAGACATTAGAAGAGATGAGAAAGAAGAGAAGAGGAGAGTTGAAGAATGGAGAGGAGAGGAGGGGACAGGAAAGGAGAGGAGAGAAGAGAAGAGAAGAGAAGAGAAGAGAAAGATGTGTATAAGAGACAGGCATAATAGACGTCATTCTCAGTGAGATCAACGTAAGTACGAAGCCCACCTTCAGTCACCTTGTCTCTCCAGTCTGTCTCTTTTTCTTCGTCTCTTCTTTTTCTTTACTCCCCTTAGCTGTGACTCAGCCAGGGCAAATAAAACTAAAATAATAATGCCCTCTAAAGTGAAATCAAACAAATGCAGAGAAGAGAAGTGGAGAAGAGAGGAGAGGAGAGGAGAGGAGAGGAGAGGAGGGGAGAGGAGAGGAGAGGAGAGGAGAGGAGGGGAGGGGAGGGGGGGAGAGGGGAGGAGGGGGGGGGAGGGGAGGAGAGGAGAGGAGAGGAGAGGTGAAGAGAGCAGAGATGAGGGGAGAAGAGGAGAGGAGAGGAGAAGAGGGAAGAGAAGAGAAGAGATGGAAGGGAGGGGAAGAGAAGGGATGAGAAGAGGACAAAGGGGAGATGAGAAAAAGAGAGAAGAAGAGGAAGAAGAGAGGAGAGGAGAGGAGAGGAGAGGAGAGGAGAGGAGAGGTGACGAGAGGATAGGAGAGGAGACAAGGTAAGGGAAGACATGAGAAGAGATGAGAAAGAAGAGGAGAGGAGAGTACAGGAGAGGAGAGGATAGGGGACAAGGTAAAGGAAGACATGAGAAGAGAAGAGAAGAGAAGAGAAGAGTTCATTAGTGGTTAGAAGTGACCGTTGCCGTCAAGCGGCAGAGAGTTTCCTGTCTCACTTCACTCTTGCCTTCATTAGTGTAACGTTCAACCTTGTTGCCTCCTGGTTACCGTAGAAACAGACTCATCAGCCCACAGTAGTCCATTTGCTCATAAATCAAACTTCTCAGCAATGTGCGTGTAGACGACTCAAAGGACACAGTGTCTCCGGTAATTTTTTTTTTTTTTTTTTTTCCCTCACATTTACCCATCAGTGAATTGATGAATTCCTTTGATTGTGTTTATTTTTTAATAGTAGATTAAAATCCCATTGTGTTGGGATTTCTAATTTCCTTTTTCTTAATGAAACATGCTCTGCATGAATGGTTGTGCAAACAAACAATCAGCACAGATAAATCCACCGACTGAATAAACGCAAGGATAAATTCTGACATTACTAAACAACAGAGGGTTGTTGGAGCAATGACTCCTGACTGGAGACGATTTCTGTCCTTATCATCATGTTCACGTCTGTCTGCAGTCGTTTCTGTTGCAGTGCTTCCCAGTCTTCATGAACAAACCAAAGTGTTGTGTTCATATCACGGAGTAAGTGTTGACTGACCATTCTGTCCTTCTCTGCTGGCAGTCGTGACTGCTCCTTATGGTCTGAGAGCTGCCGTCCACTCTGGTTCTCACATTTGATCAGTTCTTGCACCTGAGGGACAACCTTTCAGGATTGAAAGTGAAAATCCAGTGACTTAAGACAGTGGTTCTCAACTGGAGGGTCCCAACCCAAAAGTGGGTCGCGCGCCAGTTCCGACTGGGTCGCAAATAGCTGGTCAAAAAATGTAAATAATGTGAATCAGCTGGTGAGCAGGTGTTATATTTTTAAAATTTTTAAAATCTCTTATTTTGAAAGGCACGCTCTGCCGAATAAACTGAGTATGTTAAAAGAAGTGATTTTTTTCAAAGGCTAGAAAACTAGTTTGAATTCTATGAGAGTGGGTCGCGACCTAACGACCACAGGACAATGTGGGTCCCAGAGTGAGACCAGTTGAGAGCCACTGGTTTAAGATATCATTGCAATTATGTAATGTCCAGGGCTTCACGGAATGAAAACAAAAATTTCGGAAACTTTCAGTCTAAGCTAACGATGGGTTGATCAACATGAAATATAGTAAATAGCTAGCAAAGCATTAACTACTAAATCATTTTATATATTTGCAACTTCTTGGGTTTAGATGCGGAGACATTCTGAGAATCCCATGGGACAACATTTTTCCAGTTGACCTGGCAACAAACAAATCTGGATGCAACATCAGGGGATACGGAGTCGGAATTCTGGAAAACCGGGAGGGGAATTTGCATAGATGTATCCAATGTCTTTGTTGTACCCTAACTTTGTTGTTGAAAGGCTAACATTGTTTTGTTCTTACCAGTTTAGGAAGGTCAATTTTATGGTTGGACCCAAAACTCGGAATATACCATTTAGTTTTCAGGACGAACCAATTGACAAATGATTATCCTGGCACTGAGTGAAACTGTGGCAGCTTTTTTTTTCGCCTCAACAAAGTTAATTCACTTTGGTTGTTAAAAATACATTATGTTTTATAGTTTGTTTTGCTTTTCTCCCCCTTGTGTCTCCGTGATGCAGCGAGACTCCGAGGTAATTTGACACAGTGCACTCCTCACCGACTTCGCTTCACCTCATTCAATATCATAAATGGCGTTAAGAAAAATGAAACACTCCACCGCCAGTGTCTAGCCGTGCCACGTATTACGGCTTTTGTGTAAAAAAGCGATTTTTCTTTCAGCTGTTTTTTAAAAGATCACTTACAAGAACTACGTATCTCTCTTTTGTCCTCGTCTCCCGGGCTACAATAGACGCGTCTCTCTTTACCAAGTATCTGGTTCCTGAGGTTGAAACGTGGTATTTAGTGTTTTACCAAACGCTGCCTGACCAGGTACCACCGCCGTTCTCCTCTGACATTTCCTCTAAGATAGGGATCACCAAACGCATTCAGGTTTGTCTCGCTCTTTGTGCTCCGCTGTTCGTCACTGCATCGTCTCCATTTCATTGGCCCATTCATGTAGCCTCTCTGATCTTCAGTTGCCTCCATCGCGGAGCTCGCGGCCGGGCCAACCTGGAACAAGTGGAGCTTTTCAAGGAGTCCAAGAAACAGTTTCGATGTATCCATGGATGGTAATTAAGACTGCCCGCTTCACCATGGGAATCCGTCCATGTCCAGCACTGGCCTTCATTAAATGACTAAGAAATCGAACTCACACCTATCAGGTCCCATCACGCTAACACTCCGTTTTTCCACTTTTTTTTGTCTCTTCCCCTGAGGGATTCACTTCTGCTACTGCTCAACCAGGGATGAGGTCAGTCCGTGACACTAATCAATTGCCTGTCATTGATGACAAATGGTGCAGTGGTTTCTCCTATGAAAATCAATGAGCCAATATATGTGCCGTCCTTAATCACCGCCCACTGCGAACCGTCATTCGCTTGCAGCCAATATTAGTGATGAGAACAGTACACAGAACCAGAAGAACCGAGATATCCACCCACCCCCATCTATCTATCTATCTATCTATCTATCTATCTATCTATCTATCTATCTATCTATCTATCTATCTATCTATCTATCTACCTACCTACCTACCTACCCATCCATCCATCCATCAGTGACACATGCTACAGTAACTAACCTTACCCAGGTATGTCACATGGTATGCATGCATGCGTTATCATGTCTAAAAAAAGGAATGCGTGGGGGGGATTCTCCTTGCAGCTTTGTCAAGTGAACAAGTTTAACGCCTCTGTGCACCGCGTCCTTCTGGGAGAGAAGAAAGGAGCCACACTTAGGATCATTAACATCAGCACTCATAAACAACAACCTCCTCACTTCTTTTTTTTTTCTTCTTCTTTCGTTCGCATTCAACAAGTGCTTTGTGGTTGATGACGACCACAATGATAATATCTAAGCCACAATATCAACATATTTGGGTTGAAACAATGAAAATCTGCCTCGCACTTTATTATTGGTATTTTTAGCACCGAAAACAAAGACTGTTCTATTGGTTTTGTAGCAATGCTGGCCGATAAATTAGTTATATTAATTCCTTAATGATGAACCACTTCCTAAAATAGCTTCTAATTATTGTTTTGTCTCTTTAGTTTCTTTATCGAAATTAATCCCTGAATTATGCATTAGGTTTATGCATTATTTCACCGATACGCTAATGTCTGTGGCGCCCTCGCCACCGCCTCAACCTCCATTATCTTTCTTTAGCTTCACATTTGCCTCAATCACACAGTTAGATTGAACCCCTCCTCTTCATCTATTCCACCCTCTGTGTGCATTCACGGTTTAATCAATAGCCCAGCCAAGTAAAACACACAATAAAGCATGTCACAATAATCCGCAGCCTATCAATGTGAGCCAGACGCACCCCCCGCCCCACCCCGACATCCGTGCCATTAAATTTCATTAGGTTATGGCCGATCTCTGAATGTCAGTGCGTAAACAGGAGTCAACTATTATTCCTCCATGACTGCAGCAGAGTCCGTGCATGCAGCAGGTGAAACCATGGCTTGAATTACAATTCCTCTCGCTCGGGATGCGGGTGAGACAGCGGCTGTGGGGAGCGTTCAATTGTACCACTGAGCCACGGTTGCGGCATTGGCTCATAGACACATTACATCATAGGGAAATTCTGGAAATGCACACGCCCATTATTCTCACGGGCCGGCCTGGCTATAAATGTTGCGTATCACAATGTCCGATATGCGAAACACCAACTGATGCAGTAACTGAAGCCATTAGCTTAAAATGTATAGAGTTGAAAATAGAAAGTTGACACATTTTACAACTGGATAAGTTTGTTTTTTGGATTCCAACTTTTGACCAATAATGCGGCTCTATGATTTCTTATGTCTCCGTGCCTTCTTGGCAACGTGGGGACAGAGCCATGCTCAGTGGACCCCAGTCGTAACCTGGCAGTTGGCGGATTCAAACTTGGAACCCTCCAGACCCCAGGCCAGTTCCTTAACCACTATGCCACCGCTGGTTGCCATCAAACGTTTTTTTTTTCCTGATGGCAACTTTCGACCTGTAATGCCGCTGTATTTACGTCTTCTTGGCTATCTCTCTCAATAGATATCGGAAAGATATATCTACGATTATCGTGCAAAGTTTTTCCACGCACAGCACACGATGACATGTCGACCTCAGGATTCAACCCGTCACCAAAGTGAACAGTGGGCAGCTTTGAGCACCAGTGGAGCTGTGAGTGGGGACGGTGCCATGCTCAGTGGTAACCTGGCAGCTGGTGGATTTGAACTTGGAACCCTCCAGACCCCAGTCCAGTTCCTGAACCACTAGGCCACCGCTGGTTGGCAGGGTGTCCTTGGGGGGATCAAACGGATCAGTTTGTTTTCTGATTGCAACTTTTTACCCGTAATGCGACTGTATTTACATCTTCGTGGCTTCTTAGTGAACCCTCAGGACCCCGGTCTGGTTCCTTACACACTAGGTCACCAATGGTTGGCGGGGTCGTGCGGGGATCAAACTGAAGGACAGTGGTGGCCCGGTGGTTAAAGATACGGACAGGATGGATCACAATGTCCTATTGACACGGAATTTGTTTTCCTCGCTTCACATTTCCAGCCTCACAATCCACAATTTAGAAAAACTTTTTTCGATCATGTGCTTTCCCATAATGCACCTGGTTTTGTTATCAGAAGCCATTTCACATGTAGCAAACAAATTCACTGTAATAATAGTAATGCCGGATACTTTCCTCTTCAGTTACATCAGTAAACACCATGGTGATAAAATCACATTTGGAAAAAAAAAAACAAGCGTTACCCAAAAACCAGGTCAAACCTGTCCAGGCGTGTACTGTTTACTTATAGGTGGTTTCGGAGACTAACTGCATCGGGAGACGGAGCGTCAGCTGACTTGGTTGGTCAGACAGAGCAGGACTGATAATGGTCTGCCTGGCCTCTCCCAGATCCTGTTACACTGCTGGGGACACACAGGCTGCTCTGTATTTAGCAGCGGTCCACTCTGCTGCGAGGACACGCTGTAACAGCGCTGCCGCCTTTCACCTCACAACAAACGTCCGGACTGAACAAATAGCTCGAGAGGAAGTCGAGGCGATTGTCTTGTGGACAGAACCATTCTGAGTTACTTTACTTTTCATTGGTAGCTCGAATAATCCTCAGCTTCAGCTCCGTTTTATGGACAACCAAAACCAGTTCTGACCTCAGTGTCAGGCATGAGGAGATGACACTCTTCAGACATTTTTTTTTTCACTTTTAAAAATAAACCTGTGGTCAAAAGGGAGTCGGTTAAATAAGCTCGTGTGCTCCAGTGTAGGATTGTGGGTAAACTGAGGATGGTTCAAGGATACCAAGCAGTCGTTGTAATACTGTAAACCGTGTATTCTGGTCTGGAAAGAATGATTCTTAGGTTTGGAAATACGGCTTATTTATAGAAAATCTTTTTATGGACAGAGCTAGTTGAATTACCCTGTGTTATTTTAGACTTTTTTTTATTAGGAGTGCCTTGGAGACAAGGTTCTGGGAATAAAACTAAGTGAATTATGTTTTTTTTTTAATCTTTAAAACAAAGAAAAAACTCTTAGTGACTTCAATGCTATGAAGGACAGACGGGTTGTTAGTGTTTCTGGGACGATGGTACTTGAATGTGACAATCAATCAGAAGAAATTGAACAAATGCGGACTGGAGGACGAAGGAAATGTCCATTTTTATCTTATTTTCCTTTTGGCTTGTCCCTTTTTTCAAGGGTCAACACCAGAGGGAGTCAACACTGTCCATCTCACCCTGTCCACTGTATCTTCAACTCTAACTACCTCCATGTCCTCCCTCACTGAACCCATAAATCTCCTCTTTGTCTCCTACCTGGTAGCTCCATCTCTAGGATCATTCTTCTACCAATGTATCCACTGTCCCTCCTCTGAACATGTCCAAACCATCTCAATCTGTCTTCTTTAGCTTTTTAGCTCCAAACCTTCCTATCTGTGTTGTCCCTCTAATGACCTCATTCCTGATCCTGTCCATCCTTGTCTCTCCTAAAGAGAATCTCAGCATGTTTAACTCGTCCACCTCCAGCTTTGTCTCATGTCTTCTGTCTATTCCTAGTGTCTCTAAACCATAGGTCTCACAACTGTCCTGTAAACCAACTACCAATTGAATAGGTCTTCTAATTCAACAAGGTGACCTGAACGTTACCAAACTATAAAAAAAAGACATGTTATTGTGTGAGAAGATGAAAAGTAATATATTTACCATACCAGTATTTATAAAAAGAAAAAAAATCCCCAGGTGTAAAAATAAAGACCGTATTGTTTACATGTAAACACCTGCAGTTTTTTCAGCTGACATCACAGTGGACTGAGGAATAACGTCGGCTCCAAGGAACACTGTCATTTCAGGATTTATTATGTCTCCTGTGTGCGTCTCTCAGACAGGACTCTGTAGGGTTGACAAAGTGACACAGTCAATCTTGTCTGACACACACAGACTCTGCAGGATGATGAGATGCTAATCGCGTTTCCGTCTTTGCCCTCTCTGCGAAGACTGACACTGACGGAAAAGAAGAGAATGAGAACAACAAACGAAAAAAGAAACCCCCTCTGCCCTTGGAGGTTAACAGCGGGTTGGAAGGAGGTCGATGTTCGTACGACGTGAGTCGGGAAACAGTGTTCGTGAAGCTGTTCCGGGTTTGAGCTTTTTGTCGGCTGGTGTTTGGCGGCGAGGAGCGAGGGAACATGCCGTGCAGAACAAGCTGCTGATTTAATAAAGACACGATATTAACGGCTGGTTTGGAACAGCGGGGTCTGCAGGAGCGACGGAGCTTTGAGTCTAACCGTAGGATTATGTAACGGCCGAAAATGAAGATGAAGTGGTGTCAAACCTGAGGCTCCCTTTGTGTAACCTGTAAGTGTATTGGTATTTTAAATGTCAATACACACTGTGAGGCGGTTACTACCAAAATACTAGGAAAACAGGTCAGGAGTTTGAGCTCTGGAAGGGTCACAGTGTGATTTGGGTGGCAGTCGTGGAGACTGCTGCCCCTGAGATCCAGATAAGAGGATGAAGAATGAATGAATAAACTATATTCCCACATGGCATCTGCATTAAAATACAGCATAGAAATTTATCTAGGGGTCAGGGGTCTCAAACGTGTGGCCCGTGGGCCATTTGTGGCTCGTGGAGCGATATTTTGCGGCCCCCACCTTGATGTGAAAGTTTAAATTATAATAATATTTTATAGATCCGTTCTCCACACTTTATGGTAAATCCCATAGTTTTCAAAACCCTGATCCACAGTCACCTTCTGGTTTAGTGTTGTATTACACATAATCTATGGGAAATTGATGTTTAACAATTCTTTTCTTCTGTATTGAACACTGAAAGCTGACGCGGCCCTTTGGTGAAATCACAGTCTGGGTGGTGGCCCCTCAACTTATTTGAGTTTGAGTAGAAGTGTTGGGACAGAGACTGTGGATCAGGGTGTTGGGAACTACAGGGTTTACCATAAAATGTGGAGAACAAATCTATCAAATATATTATTATAAATTTACCTTTCACATCAAGGTGGGGGCCGTAAAATATCATTCCACGGGCCGCAAATGGCCCATGGGCCACGAGTTTGAGGTGGTGAACCCACTGGAAGTTATCCACTAGGCCACCAAATTGATATCAAACAACAGACGTGGTTTTAGTTTCGTCCAAGTTCCACACGTCATTTGCTATAGTTCATACGAAACATCTTTCTGTCTGTGCCGCCGTCCAATCTTAGGACCCAATGTGACCAGCGAGACAAAAAGTTTGTCCATATATATATATAGCTGTGAAATTATACAGCATATGTTTTAAAGAGAAATTTTCCATATATTTATTTGTGCGTTGCTTTGCTCACCAAACTGGAATAAGCCATCACAGGGACGGTTGTCTATTGTCATTTTGACAAGCAGCCAATCTAATCAGCTTGAGTGATGATAGGGTGGACATGTGATAATTAACATCAGCAGCCCGAGCAGTGTAGAACAAAGGACGTTGCTTCTTTTTTTTTGTTTGTGCTTCGTCATTCAAGGCAGCGTCTGTGTGTTCAGTTAAATATGAGATTCTTATCAAAGATGTCCACGTTTTTAGTGCGTATTCTTGTGTCCAACGTGGACCGGGCTCACCTTGTGTGCGAGCCTGTGCCATCATGTGAGTTTACAGGGATAATGAATGAATCATAACCGGTTGGTTGAAGCCTGTGGGCAGGAAAGCATTAGTTCATCACAGGTCAGACAAGTCGCCCACATATGGCGAGCTCGATTTAGAACACGGCGTTTTGATGACGATCAAACACAAATTTCTACCGAGCAGATTCTCTCTCGACGCCGATGCCAAAAAGAACGTCCTATCTTTGTGTCGTACAAGGACGATGCCATGCATGATTGTGCAAAATTGCTGAAATCCATCTTTAACTGCAGTAATTTGACACGGACCAAAAGACAAGGGAAACTACAATAGCAAAGAAGACTCATTAGTGTCTCGGATGCATGAGCAGCCAGGAAATAGGGCACGGCGTTTACATAAAGTGGCAACGAATGCAGAAAACGATGTCAGAGGCAGACGAGAAACCTTAAAACAGGACAAAAACACAAATGGACAGAAATATCCGTCTGTGGTGATTATCTGGTGTACGTTTGTCAATGAAGACGTTGACCAAAGTCCTCTTTTTGTCCCTGGTGTCCAGTCCAAGTACAAGAAAAGACAGGAGAACGCCTGCTTATTTGCTGAGATACGTCTAGGTGCTCCACAAAACTATAGCCAAAAACAGATGACAAAGTTATGATCACATATGGCATAATGTGTCAAACTCAAGGCCCGGGGGCCAAATGTGGCCCGCTAAGTCATTTTGTACGGCCCGCAGGATCTTACGAAGCATTTTATAACGTAAATGCGGCAGAGTTTCTTAACCTAAAAATTTAAAAAAAAATGGTGTTGTAACACAGCGATAACCTATAGTAGGAATGTGAAAAAAAAGACTAAAAAGACTATAGGATATACGCAATATTTGCTTGCCATAATTGCATTAAGATCGTTTACAGAAGAATAGGCGCTTATGATGTGAAATAAAGGACGGGAACCATGAAACAGGAGTCCAACAAAGAAAACAATTCAAAGCTGGATTTTACACTATTGCTGTAAACCTGTCGTGTGAATTCCGACAAAGAAAATCTAGGAAAAGTGTTGACCACACACGACCACGGCTACTTGGTTTTATCTGCGCTCCACACCTGGCATCCTGCTTCGGCCTTTTATAATCTCTATGTCCTTCATCCAATTTATCTCCTCCCTTCTTTAGGCTTTTGCCGGCTTACTGTGAGAAGAAAAAAAAAAACCTCCCCCAGCCTTACCCCCGCGTTTCATCTCCATGCTTCCTCTTCTACCCTCTCCCTCACCTCCCCATCCTGACCCTTTCTTCTCCCCATCTCATCAACCCCCTCAGACACTGTGTCTCACTGGTACTCTCTCATTACAATGCCCATGGTGCATCGCCGCTCCATCTCACCGTGATGGATTTCCAATGCTTCGACCATCCTACCTGTCACGTGGTCGTGTCTCCTCTCTGGGTATCATCGCTCTGTAAAAGCTGTTTAGAAATGCATGAATCCCTTCTGTGTTATTGTACTCATTCCATCATTACTCCCAGTCCCAGGATAGAGCCGCAGTCTCCAACCTCTCCCGCCCGCCCCACCCACCTGCTTCTGATCCAGCATCAAGCGAAAGTGACGCAGGATGAGTTATTACGAGTTATTATGTAGCGATAATACATCTGGCAGAGGATCGCCTGTGATTCTCTCTTCATGACTTCGTGAGTGGAACATTAGCTGCAAGAAATGGACTTGGCTTAGGAATCGCACCATATGCCGACGTTCTCAGGAGATATTTTTTGCCAGACTGAAATAATCGTACGCATCCTGGTTCCTTGAAGTCACGTTTTATTTTGCGAATACTCTCCGTTGTGTTTTATCTCGGGGAAATCTTCCATGCACTGCTGCACTTTGTGGGTTTTCGAAATTAAAATTTGTCTTGCTTTCCTTGACGCTGGTCTTTAAACACCCTACGTGCAGATGGTCCGCCAACGGAAACTGTGAGATTGCACGCAGACCCAGCTGTGCTAGCATAATACGGCACGTCAATCAGTCCGTTACATGTCAGTCATTTTCAACCATCTGAAAACATTTCAATTCCTCGCCGCCGCAGAGTTCTTGGCGTGATGGATGCGGTCTGATTCAGGGATCGGGCGCGCACCCACACATGCCTTTCATATCGCTGCAAAAATAAAACACTCACAAAGCACAGAGCCACCATAAACACCCCCTCCTCCCATTCATGGTGGTGTTCATTTTGTTTCCAGTGTCGCCAAAGTTACATCTAATGGTTGGACTGCACAATGGCTATGTCTAGATCTTCTGGACACACAACTGCATCAATCTGCACCTTCATTTATTCTCTTTTTATTTATTTACTTGTAGTTATGTAAGTATATGAGGTGAAAAAGGTAAGATTTACAGGGACCTGCTATGATGTATGGATAAGAGCAGGAATGGGCAAACTAAGGCCCGGGGGCCAGTTGCAGCCGTTGAGCTTTTTAATGCGGCCCGCCAACCTTGTCAAAATTGATTACTTTTATTACCCTGCAATAATGAATTTCCCCAGTAGATGACATCGTAAAACGTATTAGAAATGTAATATTTTAGGTTTTATAGATGATTTTTACATGCCATTAATCTTAGTTCAAGCAAATGCTCCATGTTTCTGCTTTGGACTCGGTCCCCCCTGTCCAAATTAAGGAACAATTGTAGCCCGTGCGCCAATAAGTTTGCCCAAGCCTGGATTAGAGACTCTAGCAATAGGTAGAAGACAGGAGACAGAGCTGGAGGTGGAGTAGTTAAAGATGCTGAGATTGTCTTTAGGAGAGACAAGGATGGACAGGATCAGGAATGAGGTGATTAGAGGGACAACACAGACAGGAAGGTTTGGAGGAAAAGCTTGAGAAGACAGAATGAGATGGTTTGGACAAGAATGATCCTAGAGGTGGAGCTACCAGGTAGGAGACAAAGAGGAGATTGATGGATGCACATGGAGGTAGTTAGAGATACGGAAATGAAAAACACGCTGTGGCAACTCCTATCTGAAGGACAAGCCGAACGGAAAATAAGACTCAGGATTATATTTAAAAATATGTGAGTACCTTTGGCGTTTTGGTGCACTTCCCATTCCTGGCATCTTTGATGTAGGCTATGTCCAGGAGATCAGTATCCTGCAAATACAAACACAGAAATGAGATAAATCTTTCAGCAAATATGAAACATTTCACACAAATTCTCATTAAATCAACTATTGGAGTGAAAAAAAATTGTATCCTAACGGGCGGGGGCCTCATTTGCAGCATCATTTTTGCCAGGCAAATGAAAAAAAAAAAAAAAAGGTCAGATGCACATCACTTCACACATTCATCATGTTCTGCTGCTGCCATAACTCTGACACAGCTTGGCTGCGCCGAGCTGTTTAGATGACAGGCACGGCAGAGCAGTACATTTTCAAATGAGATGAAACCTCCGAAAACACATCATCGATATCTTGATTTACCAAGAAGGTAAAGTAAAGCATTTTAAGTAAATGGAAACCTTGGCTCCGCTTTACATTCATTATTGATATGGCAATGTGAGAGAGATGTTAAGTCTGCGTTAAGTGTGTGTTTTTTTTCTTGTTCTTGGTTCCATCTTCTTCTTTTCCTTTCAGTCTGTCCCTTTTTTTTCAGAGGTTGCCACAGCGAGACAACATTTTTCCATCTCCCCCTGTCCTGTATATCTTCTACTCCAACTACCTCCATGTCCTCCCTCACTGCATCCATCAATCTCCTCTTTTATCTCCATCTCTAGGATCATTCTTCTACCAATGTATCCACTGTCCCTCCTCTGAACATGTTCAAACCGTCTTGTCTTTGTTGTCCCTCAAATCACCTCATTCCTGATCCTGTCCATCCTTGTCTCTCCTAAAGTGAACCTCAGCATTTTTAACTTCTCCACCTCCAGTTCTGTCTCCCGTCTTCTACCTATTCCTAGTGTCTCTAATCCATCCATCATGGCTGGTCTCACAACTGTCCTTTACCTACCTCCATGTCCTCCCTCACTGCATCCATCAATCTCCCGTCTCAATCTCAAGCTTTTTCTCCAAACCTTGCTGTCTGTGTTGTACCTCCAATCACCTCATCCCTGATCCTGTCCATCCTTGTCTCTGTCAAAGAGAATCTATATATATATATATATATATATATATATATATTCAAATCGAATACTGCAGAGAGATTTGCCGCCCGGCCTCGGTCGCCGCATCCCTTCATCTGTCTGGAATATCTCTTCATCTCTCTGAGAGGCAGCCAGGGCATGAGGTGGAAAATTAACCGTGAGTGAACTGTGTGTCCACTCAGCATTATCCTGGGAGGAGAGGAGCAACAGCGGCTCTGACTCAATCTGAGGCTGCAAATGCCTGTGTCTGACTATCTCAAGGCCATAAGCTGGGTAGAAAATTGCAAGAAGATTTTCTCCTTATCTACAAGTCAATAACCTTCATCCAAGTCTCCGTGGCCACACAGGATTATTTTCTTATTTTTCCCTGCACCCTCTCTCTCTCTATACACACACACACATATATATATATTATTTTTAGATATACATCTAGATAATAAGAATCCTGTGAACACAAAATCACATAATCCAGTAGTTTTGACGCACAATGACTGAAATACAGTGATACCATCACTAGATATTCAGTCAAAACCAATCAGAGAAGCAGATCAGACAGTACGCTGTGATTCCCTGTTGACTGATAGATCGATAAAGAAGGAACTAAACCGGTGTTCTGAAGTATTTTCCTACCTATAATAACTTCCTATCTGCAACAGATAGATAGATAGATAGATAGATAGATAGATAGATAGATAGATAGATAGATAGATAGATGGATAGATAGATAAGGTAGGAAGATATTATGGGTAGGAAAAAACTTCACAACACGGGCAAACATGTTGATCCTGCAGCAAAAATATCTTAAAGTAAGAGACAGAAATCAAAAGGGGTTTGTCACCTAGACTGTAGTCCACAAGGACGCGTTGTCCCCTCAACTATTTAGTCTGTCTCTTTGTAGAGTAGAGTTTGCACGCCTAAGGTCAAAGTCGACGTCAGGTCTGTAAAGACCTGCCTTTGAAGTCACTTAAGAGAGATGGAATGCCACCTGCAGGTCTGCAGAAACAGTAGGGGACGACAGGAAGCAGCTCACTCATGTGGTCTTCTCTGTGGACCCTGCAGGCGTGCAAATCCAGAGCACCTCCGAACAGGTTCACACTCGCTGTCTTGGTTCTCACTGTTTAGAGTTCTTAAAACAAAAGTTAAAAAAAAATTGCCAAAAATGTCCTTATTTAGTGGTTAAATTCTCTGAAGGAAATGACTATGGAATACATCTCATGAATATGTCATTCAAGCTACATTTACAGCGCCACCTGCGGAGATAAGAGGGACGCGGCACATCTTTCAAACCACAAGAACAAATGTATGCATGCTTTTTTTTTCTCTTTGACCCCTTTGTTTTTTGTGTTTTCAGGCATCAAAACATCTCGGTGCCTCCACTTTGCTGATCCCATCAACATCTACTTTACGACAGTTCGGTAAGCCGGGCCAGCGGGGGTTAGAACGAAGGGAATTAATGAAAACACTTAACCTTGGCTTTGGGTTTTGGGTTCTTTTCTCTGCTTGTCTGTCTGTAAAGCCCCTGTTCATGCAGTAAATGTTCATTTATTACACGAGGCGAAGGAGGATATTGCCTGAAATTTGATTTCATTTATTTAAATGCAAAATTATAATCCTCAGGCCCTCACCAACCTGCTCACTACGGTGATGGGTTAAATCCAGAGGCATAATTTTCCGAAATATACTCCAGAGGGATTAATAAAGTTCTAAAAAAATGATAATATTATTCAGCAAAAAGTGA
The DNA here is from genome assembly GCA_016785265.1 of Paraplagusia blochii. Taxonomy (NCBI): domain Eukaryota; kingdom Metazoa; phylum Chordata; class Actinopteri; order Pleuronectiformes; family Cynoglossidae; genus Paraplagusia; species Paraplagusia blochii. The sequence continues at coordinate 23,562 of JAFBJS010004339.1, forward strand.
GAAACTTTTTTAGTTTTACGGCAAAAACTTCAGACTCGAGTAGGAAACTTGGGTGGTGCGGTTTTGGAGAGTTACTATTTTAGTTAAGTTTGTACTCTGAAGCAAAAAACTTATCGCGGCTTAAACGGCATAAGCTCAAGTGGGAATGACTGGTGTTTGAAAAAAAATCTGAGTGAAGGTAGAAAGGAATGAAAAATGGAGTCAGGGTTACTGACAGCCACAGGTTAGCTCACTCTTCTTGTTGTTTCTGTGGGTTCAAATTGAACGTGCACTCAGCGGAGCTCAAGGCCACTGCTAAGCAACAGTTCTTTTCCCTCCCCCTTCACTGTCCACTTTCCTTCTCCTCATGTCACTGTCTGTGAAATGAAGTTGTTGTCACTAAAAAGCGGGGAAAGAGCTCTGTCATGTCAAAGCCAGAGTGCAGCAGAAAAATACAGTTAATCCATGCAGAGTGCTACTGGTAAGAGCTCGAAAAAAATATTCCATCTACCAGCATGACACTGTGACATATCTGGTTACCAGTGTTGGTGTCAAGGGGTTGTACGGACCAGTAGAACGTGACTATTTTTGAGACAAGGACTGTATATCTGCATGGGATGGTTCATTTAAGGACAGTTACGTAATTAAATGTATACTTCCAGGGGTGGGCCATCAGGGCCAGCAAAGCCTTCTCTGCTGGCCTAAACATACTCTCTAAACATACACATTTTTCAATAAAATTATATTATTATTTATTTTTCTATTAAGGTAAAAACAGTTTTACGTGTAAAAAGTTAGATAAAAAAAACGTCTTTTCCAATCATATTTCAGCTAGCTAGTGTCAAGTTCTGCCACTGATTTCATGGCCTTCAGAATCGGGTGACGGCTCTGCCCGCTCTAAGTGAATGGACATGGTTCGTTCAGGTTATAGCGCTCAGACCAATCATCTCACGAGATTGCGTCCTCAGGGCCATCTAGCTGGCCCTACGTAGAAGGCGACACGCATGTGTCCCATGACACGGACAAAACTGTCCCGTCCCACTGATCTCCTTGATTTTCTTATGTGTGGATTCTCAAATCCTGATGCCATACTGATGGTATTAATTTGACGTCACAAAACTTTGACTTAATTGCAGGCCTACGGTTGAAAATGCCCGGCCCGCCACTGCTGACTTCTTGGTCACTCCTGTTATTGACTGCACTGGTTTAACGTTGCAGTCTGACCTGCTAAACCCTCATGCTTTACACTGGCCAAAAATAAGCTCCAGTAGAAACACAATGTCAGGTGGAAGCCAAGAGAGTCTCTGTGTGTACATAAACTGCAACTTGGAATGTAAATCAACGGAAGGACGATACACAGGAGAGGGAGAAGAAAACATACGGCACAGGAGTTCATAAAAACCATGGCATATCTAATAAAAAAACCACTGGGTTTCTAAAGCATGAGAACCTTCAAAGGCCCCTAGCCTCAGGTCAGCGAGGGACTCGCCGAGACACGTCTCTTAATCACGAACAGGGCTCTGCAACTCTGCCATACTTCTGCTCTGCCTGTCTACGTGAGTGCCCCCCCCCCCAGACCCCTCCTTTCAGTAGCACACAACATGTAC
>JAFBJS010004345.1:0-103797 GCA_016785265.1 Paraplagusia blochii
GACTTGGTGGGCCAGACTTGGCCCACAGACCGTGGGTTTGACACATGTGACACATCCATAATTTTATGAAAGATACTAAGTTATATCTATGTCATGTACACAAACTATTCATTTCCTCTCTGTCTCCTACCTCCTACCTGGTAGCTCCATCTCTAGGATTATTCTTCTACCAATGTATCCACTGTCCCTCCTCTGAACATGTTCAAATCATCTCAATTTGGCTTCTCTAGATTTTCGTCCAAACCTTCCTGTCTGTGTTGTCCCTCTAATCATCTCATTCCTGATCCTGTCCATCCTTGTCTCTCCTAAAGAGAATCTCAGCATCTTTAACTCTGTCTTCTGTCTTCTAACTATTCCTAGTGCCTCTGATCCATCCATCATTGCTGGTCTCACAACTGTCCTGTAAACCTGTCCCTTCACCTTAGCTGACTCTTTTCTATCACAGATCACACCTTAGTAGATTTGGTCAACGGCAGGAACAAAAATGAAAATAATGGAATTACATACGACATCTTACTTTCAGTTTATGAAATTAATAATACATTTTGAATATAATCCCCTATTGAAGAAGAATGCAGCATGATAGTATAAATAATATATAATAAAATAAACAAAAATGTTTATTATATATTATTTATATCATACTTACATATATAACATTTGTGCAACAACAAAATATATAATTTAATTTTTCATCTACAATATTTCCAGCCTCGCGTGAGACATTAACAGAATTTTTTTTTTCTTATCTCGTCTGTCTGTTCGTCTTGTTCTGAAACTAACATGTAGTTTTACTAATGTGTCATCTGTTCACTGACTCACAGCTACAGTATACATTAACACGCTAGAAATAACCGTCCAAGGCAGTGATGGTGAGGGAACTGGACTTGCGTCTGGAGGGTTCTAGGTTCAAATCCACCAGCTGCCAGGTTACCACTGAGCATGGCTGCTACCACTGCTCCCAGGTCACCTTGGTGAAGGATTAAATACAGAGGTGACATTTTGTTTTGTGTCTCTGTCTCTACATTTAACTCAGTGGTGTGTATCACATTGAAAAACTTTTTTTCCTTCTTTTCCATACAAGGAAAGATCACAGAGGTGTTTGTTCTACGGCAGCCTCGTTGGACATTGAAACGTGAGAGATTAGTGTCAAATGTATACATTTTTTGACGATTTTGTGGTTCTCCATGGTAGTGGCTAGCATGCCCGCCTAAGAACTAGACTAATAGGTAGATTGGAGATCTCCGAAGGAGTGCTGGTAGATCCTGAGCGATGACATTATAAAATAGTAATAAAAACTAGAGATGTAATTCTATTTCAAGTTGCTAATCCAAGGACTAAATTAAAAATCATATAGGTATTGAGTCAGACAGTATAAGATATATGTTAATGTAGACATAGTGTATGCAGTTTATATGAGTAAATATATTTAGAGTTTTCTAACTAGGTAGAAGATTGATCAGCCTGGTCATGTGAAAAGTAGCTCACAAAACAAAAATGTGTGGACACCCCTGGTCTAGAGAGTCCTGGGTTTGATTCTCAGAGGGAGCTTGATGTTTTCAATCCTCCTTCAAGTAAGTGTCTATGGTTTAAAGCATCTGCAGAATGACAATGTAAAGAGCTTTTCTAAAATGACCAATGTTCCATTCCCAAATATTCAATTCAACAAATTTGAGCTGAAATTGTGGTAAAATTGGACTTGATATTTGCTTTCTTCTGAAATGATTCACAGTATTTTCTCGAGTCAATTTCAGGATTTTTTTTCCACACACTCCTACACGGTCTTTGACTGGTTAACACTCTTTTCTCCCACTCATGCAGATTAACTCATCTCTACTAAAATATAACAGATCCACTATGGCCACTATGGCCTGAATGGGATCATTATGGTTTTAATCAGATAACCTTACTTTGTAGCAGAGAAAGTGACAGTTTTTCTCCATGACGGGAATCAGAAAAGCTCAAAGATGGTTCCCAGGATAGTGACTCACTTCAGACTAGAAGTCTTTTTTCGCATGTGTCGTATTCACGATATTTTCTCCACACGCTCTTGGCCGTACCTCAACCTCACATGTTTATGTCTGTGAAAGTATGAAATGAATAGCTGGGGATTTTCTCTTTGTCTCACAGCCTGTGTTTTTGCTCATCGTCTCCACGCTCGATTGTTGACTGCAGGAGATAAGAGCTTTTCACAACATGACACGGTTCGTTGGAATCCGACCAAATTTCTCATAAAGGCCTCACGATTGACATCAACAGTCAATGTGCTGTTACTGAAGTGCACTTCCCAAGTCAACTGCCCTACTTACATTTATTCCCCTGAGTCTACGTCAGATTTCGAACTCGACAATTTACGTTCCCGTTAACGCGGCAGTTGTGTGTATTTTCATTTTATTTCCGTCAATGCCTTTTTAATGGAGAGTCAACGTTTCACGTCTTCTCACGTTAGATATTTCCATGTGACGTACAGCAAGTTAGAAAAATATACGTTTGAGGAGGTAAAATAAAATTACAATAATATTTATAAAAAGTGTTATGAGGTTGGGATGTCTGACTATGCATCATGCACATTAAGCAGAGGTTTCTTCCCATGGGAGTCTCTCATAATAGTAAATAGTAATAAAAACAGTTCATTTCTAGGCAACTTATTAACAAACCAACATGTTTTCACCACTAACCATTTTGCACTAGCTAACTAAACACTACTTGCTTGATAACAGGCAGAACCAACAGGGTTACACGGACTGTGACATCATGCTGTAGTTGGAAACTTGATAATCTCACAATTATGGAACTCTATATGCTGTGCATTAATTAAGTAAAAAAGAATATATTTTTTTCCATTATCTTCTCACTGGTTTTCTGGGTCACCCCTAATCTGGCTTTGAAAACCACAGTCTTGGTTTAATTTTTTTTAACATAATTCACATTTGTCTTTGTTGCTGCAGAAATGTGTGCTTAAAAATCACTGTTGCCTCAAACGTTATCTTCTTTGTATACAATTGTGTTCTCTTGAAATGAGGTTTGAATATAAAATTTGGTTGAGTGAGGCAGCTCAACATAGTAAAAACATTTTATTGTCCAAGCATTTCATGTAGTTAAATAATTATTTTTAAAATAACATGTAATCACCAGTATAAATTGTGTACTAATTAAACTTAATACACCCTTTTACATTTGTGGATAAATTTTGCGTTTTAACACATTTTTGCACCACAGGTGTTAAAGCAGTGAATACTGCCAAATACAACATATTTAAAAACCCATCGACCCAAAGAGTTAGGATTTGATCATTATTTGACATTCAGTCACATAAACATCAGTGAAGTGAAGGATGTGGGAGAGGTCACCTCATATTTCTTGTGAAATTGAAACCTATGCATTTGAGGTGAATTCCCCGGCTGTCCTCTTATTCCAGGAAACTGATTGTTGAGCACACAGCGGCTGCGTCTGTACGTACGTGTAAGTTTCTGTTAGACCTCTGAAAAATCCCTCTGCAAGAACTCTGTCTGATGTTTATTAGAGCTGTTAAAGACACCTGATAGAAATCATGCATAACAAGGTGTGAAAATACAGCTTGTTTATTTATTTCATCATGAAGAACATCTGTATCTTTTGACAAATTACTGAAAGACAAACATGAAAAAAAAGGAATGGATACATTGATGTCCTTTTCCATTTGCAACTGACAAAGCTTTTCCCACAGGTTGACTGACCTCAAAAAGTTCTAAAAGATGATAAACTGCATAACTTGCCATCGAAACGGTTCAATGAAATCTAACCAAGCACTTTCCAGTGCCCCAGTTATGGCACAGTATCATAAATGAATGTGTGAAATGAATAAAGCAGATGTGGTGTGGAAACAAAGCTCATCGGTGTTGTGTTATGTTCAGCTCGTCCCTGAAGCAACTGAAAACACACTGCAGTGATTTGGTTCACATTGAACGGTACAGTCACAGTAGGAGGGAACTCCGTCCATTATGCATGACTTTATTGAAGTAAGAAAAGAGAAACCGTCACCGGAGTACCACAATAATGTTTTAGTTTCTTTTCCATTTTACGTCTCCACGTCAATGGCTGGCGGTCAGACTGTTGCTAAAACTGAGTGAGAACCTCGCACTGAAACCAAGCTCCACTGCAGAGGAATAACAAAAAGAAATTTCAGTCAAGGCGAAATGAATGTTCTGCAGCTGAAACTGCAGTATTGAGTTTTCCTCCTGAAATGATTAGGCCGCGTGCTACAAACAAGTGAAACAGTAACTTAGTATGGAATGTGAAGTACAAATACTCAAGACTGGAGCTAGGCTGATATTTTACTGCATCACATTTGAGGGTACGATAGGTCGGATAGCAGGGTTTTTGGTTTTCACAAATCAAAACCGTTTACCATCAGTCACTCACACTCACAACATCAATAATTTAATGGAAATGTTTTTGTTTCTTAATTGAATTTGAAAATTTCAGACCACTGATTAGTCACTGAGTTACGGGACATCTGCTCTGCTGCAGCTGATTTACACGAGGACGGACTCTGACGCCTGGTTGTTGCTCGGCTGCAGACGTCCTCTTGGGTTGCTACTGTGACGACATTTGCAGATGACAAGGGATAGATTTCGGATTAGGATTAAGTGAAGGGGCCAGCCCTAGATTAGCTCAACATAATTGGCTGGGAACATTCCAAAATGGCCGTCAGTTCCATAGCCTCGCCACCAGCCCTCGTCGATCATCTCAATTCCGGTGATAATTTCATCCGGATCGAAAGAGATCTCCGTGTCATCAGCTGATAAGGAGAAAGAAAAGGTTACAACATAAAAACATTAAAACAGTAGATACTGCTAATTGGAGGTTTATTGTCTAACTCCATCTAACTCTCTTTTCTTCCTTCAACTGTTGTACCTTCACCTTCACAATGAACTTAACCTTTTCTGGAGACACCATCTTTTGACTTCTTCCTGTTCTAAAGTAAAGCACAGCAGTAAAACATGTCTTACCAGCCTGGTAATCATATAAGGCCCTGGCACAGATGCCTTTGTCTGTGCCCTCCACCACTGGGGTCTCCATCATGTTATTCTGTGCCCCCTGGTGACAAATAAGATTAATGTTACCTTGAAGGGTTTCTTCTTAATGTGTATTAGAAATGTGTGAGCGCACAAGCACCTGATCAGACTCATCGTAGGACGTCTCTGGGAGATATATGTCGGGTGATGGGTCCTCCTCTAAAGAAAAAAAAAAAGGAGAGAAGTCATTATGGAACATGTCTGTTCTGAGTTTGTCCACCAGTGGGTGGCAGCAGCAGACCTAAGCACGCTTTAAGAGCAGAGAATAAAAACATTTAGACCACGTCTATTCAAACTTTTTTGAGTAGTGCATTAGAGATAGTCAATAACACAGACTGAGTTTTTTAAATTATTATTTGCAACACAAACTGGACAAATATGACATGTTTGAGAAGAAAGGAAGAATTAGGTCTCTTGGTTGGACTTTGGACCAACATACAGGACTATTTTAACAAACTGCCTGCAGAAAACTCATTATGAGAAGTGACTTGTAATGAGAAGCAGATGAAAGGATTTATGAGACAATGGTAAATGTGACATGGCTCCCACCTTTCCCTTGGTTCTGGGGAGGCACCTCCTGCTCATCATACTCACACTTGGTGTGTCCATCGTCTACATCAGGCTCTTATCAAACCAAAGACACAAGCACAGACACGCATGTATGCAGGGGAACAATATCACAAGTCCATGCAGGTGGGAAAACACAGACACAATCAACATTTCCACCACCAGCAGCACCAGTAGAAGTCAATATTATGAATACAGTGATAAATGGAAGCAGGTTAAATGATAAAAATCAAGATGGACAGAATGATAATACACAGAGGCAACAGTGAGGAAAATTAGCCTTTTAGCAGTGAACGATGCCATCACCCTCAAGAGATGTTTATGGCTGAGGTCTGTGCCCTGGACAGATCCTTAAATTTAACACAGATTTTGTCTGTAGCTTTCCAGTTATTTATTTTACCAAAACTATAAAATAGATAAAACTGTCTCAGTCGTGGTGTGTGCGTGTGTACAGTACGTAGCTCACACCTGCAGCGCGGACAGGAGAGGCGGAGTCTGCTGGCACAGGGGAAGCTTGTCGCTGAGGTGAGCTGCTTCGCTCAAACTCATTTGCTTGCTTAGGGAAAAAAGGGCTTTGCAGGCGCCCTGAGTAAAGGCAGGTATGGAACCCCCCGAAAAGAAGACAAAATGGCAGTTGAGAGAAAGAAGTGGGGGAAAAAAAAAACACAGAGCAGAAAGATTGAGCAGAGACAAACACCATGAACAGCAACAGTGTTAAATATGACCAGGTGAAAACAGCACAGTAATGGACAGATATGGAAAAAGGATGAAGTTGTTCTGTAGACATAACCAGACGTCATCTACTACTTAATACTACTTCATGATTATGTAGATGTGACGGTCAGGAAATTTCTGGGAGACATGTCTGTGTTGGACGGTTGTTGATACCTGGTTGAGGACTAGATGGGGCACCAGGTGGCACATCTGAGTCACTCGGAGTAATTCCTCTCTCTCTTTGTTTGAACATCTCTCTGGGGTTCATCGCACGCTGAGAAATGAGTGAAGCGGCCTCCTGGGAAATAAATATGCACAATTATATATTTGACACATCCTGAATCACTGCCAATGTCATTGTGAAAAGGAAAAAGCTTAAGACCATAGGTGTCAAACTAAGGCCCGGGGCCCAAATCTGGCCCGCAGTGTAATTATATATAGCCCGCAAGATCATATCAAATATGTAGGAGTTGGCCCACCAGAAAACCAGTGATAGGATTTGTAGTATTAGTGCATGGTCTTTGTTATAGACATTATGTTTTTGTTGTAGGTCTGTAAAACACATTAAAACATTATCTGTCTAGGATTAAAGGCAAATAGCACTGATATCTGGTTTTATTTCTCATGTGTTAATAATTTTAAGTGGCTGTTCAAGATTCAATGTCCCCTAAAATCAACTTATTCAGGGGCGACACTTAGCGGTAGTCTTCAACAGACCCAAGCATCTTGAAAAGTTTTTTTTTCAATAAATATTCAGGCCTGTAACTTCATGACAGTTTTTAATTGTGGCCCACTGGGAAATTGAGTTTGACGCCCCTGCTTTAGACTCATGGATCTGTGGTATTTGTAACATTTGTAAAGTTCATTTTGCGTCTGTTTATTAAGGAAATTACTGTTACTTTCACAAAGCAGCCATGCAACAAAGACAAGAACATGTGTGGAGAAATAGAACAAGAAGAGGCAAGAAAAGTAGAAAAAAAAGCTGAGTCAGGAAAGATGATTTTCAAGGGCGAGGGGGACACTCACATTGGCCTTCTCCACTGATTCACCTCTCCTGACTGATTTCTTCTGGGTTACCTCCCTCTCTTGCTGCTCCTCCTGATGACGTCGACATTATTTGTGGATATTGACAACAAGAATTTTGACATGAACTTCTAACTGCTGTTGAAAACTAATAAATGGAAATGATCTTTGTCCAGCCCAACAGCCGTTTCTTGAGAGTGGGGGAGACAGGTGAACAGCTGCTTTGGCTCTTGTGATACATAATTCAACACAACCTGTTATTTATTTAGAGATTTTAATTATTCAAAAAAAATTTAAATAAGAAAGAGAATCTACAAAAACACTTCACTGGACAAACTTTTTTTCCGATTTTGAAGAATCTGTTCCATCTCCTTCAGATGTGACACTCCTTCTGGGAATTATTCATTTGATTCTATCCACTTGCCAACTCATTGGTCACTAAGGTGACTTGACAACAATCAAGTAACATGATCTCTGGAACTGTTTAGAACAGTGGGACACTCACCCAGCGTTGTTTCTCCTGCTCTTTCTTCTCAGCTTCCAGCTGCTGTTGATATTTCCTATCAATCAGAGAAACAAATATTAAAACAGAACAGTGTTGTTGGTGAACAGATGATCTCCAAATACAATGTGGACCGCCGTTCTTTAACTGTGCTTTTACTTTTGCTGGTCGATCTGAGACGACTTCTCTTTGTCACGTTTTTCCCTGAGTGCTGCCTCTTTGGCTTCTCTGTCTTTCCTCTCTCTCTCCAGTTTCTGGCGCTCCTCGTCTGCCTTGTGTCGCTCTTCCTGGCGACGTTTCTCCTCTTCTCTCTGGAACCCAAATGGGTGCTGAAGTTAGCCTGGGTTTACTATAAATCTACTAAATCTTAGCAGATCTTAGAATCAAATTGTTCGTAACAAAGCGACTGTAACGTAAAAGCTGCTGCATTGTAACACAACACAAAAAACAAACTTGCAATATGACAAGTGATATTTAAAACACTGACACTTTTTTTTCTCTGATAAAAGCAATAACAATGTAAAAAGTCACTCATAATGTAAGTTTGGCAACTGGAGCACACAGAACAACTGATTGCTGTGTAATCTCCATTCACAAAAGATACGCAAATATTGTATTATGTAACAAGTTACATAATAATTTGCTCAATGTGTACATCTCTGTAGTTCAAGGGTGGCCAATAAATAGAATGTGATCTACTTAATCAGATACTCAATGAAAAATTACTATAAATCTTAGGCACAATTCTATTGAGTAAAAATATAATATTTTCTTAATAATTAACATACATGCATTTAATATGTTTCCCAACACATAGTTATTCTATATGAAAAGTCAAGTTAAGTAAGTGTAGTCCACCTGCTTTCACTGTCATAGAAATAAAAAGCTAATTTTCAACTCAACATCCAATTTACTCTGAGTAAAGACATTTAAAACATTGAGTAATAGTTATCAATGGTCTTTCCCTAATGTTAGGTTGTGGTGGTTTGATGGAGGTTTGAGAACTTACCTCAGCCTGAGCCCAGAAGGTGTCTTTGTTGGTCTTTCTGATTTCTGACATGGCATTGGTTTTTTGGTATACTGAACCCTGGATGGAGCAAAACAACACAATTGCACAGTTGATACAGTGGCCTACAGGTCTATTAAAACAGTTCTTGCAAAAAAAATGTTATTGTTATTAAGCAGATGCTTTCATCCTTACAGAGAAAGAATAGCCATTAACACGTGGTTCTACGGGGAATAGAACCCAGAACCTTTTGCTTCTGAGGCAGACAAATATCAGCATTCAATTGAGATCAAAAACTCTGGTCATATCCTATGTTTCATCCCACCTGAATTGATTAAACTCTAAGGTAGATTTGATTAAACCATGTGGTAGTCAAAAACTGGCAGCTGTTATTACAAGTATATTTGTAACCTAGGAAAGCATTGGTGCATACCACAGGGCCCTGGGGGCCACTGTCCTGGAAGCGGCTGGAACCTTCTTTGTGGAAACTGTAATTGGCTCCTGAAGCTTTTGCCACTTTCTGGACGATCACATCAGGCTCCACGTCCTCCTCATCTCTGGCATTTATTGTGACATGAGCTCCCTGCAAAAACATCCAAATAGCTCCTGTTTATACAGACAGTCTTACTGTTGTTTTTCAGTTTGTTTCAATGTTCAGGCTCATGTCTGTCCTCAAAAAAAACAATTCCATTTAGTGCAGCTCAGTTTTTCTCCTGAACTATTTAGGAGTGCAGGCTCTGACATGACCATAGACTTGTTCTGTGGGTGTGTGGGTCAAAGAGTTATAGCAATGTCATTGGCACTGAGTCATTCCAAAGCCCAGTGTTAAATGCAGCAGAACCAGCACTCCACTCTTACAGTCTAAACATGGCATTTCATTGGAGTCCAAGTTCTCAATCAACATATAACAAATGAAGTTTTTACCTTAAGAAAACTGGCCATGGCGCTGACATGATTTGCACACAGTCCTTTTCTGGCATCATTTACTCCTTCTCCAGTCTGACAACACATAGAAAAAAAATTGATATTTTGATGCAGGGACGACAAGCAACGTAAAAGTAACTCAAACCAGCACTAACCCAGTTGATGAGGACATATTTGGGCAAACCGGAATTTGGATCCTCTACCCGACAAAAGGCATACATCACTTTTCCACTATTAAGTTCCTCAACCAGCTCCTCCAGGCCTCCGTCTAATGCATAAACATTGTGGAAAAGTTGGATGGTTCTTGTGGTTGGTTGTGCAACCTCAGACATTTCTTTCTCCTTACAAATCATAGGCTGAGACAGCAAAACAAGCAGTTTTGTGCTGACATCCTGGCTTAGAGTTTTGTGTAGACAATGAAATTCCTGAACATCTCTGTGTGGACATTATAAGACAACAAACATTTCAGTTCTCACCTCCTTTTTCAGCCAGGCGGATATCATTACTGTTGCCCTCATAAGTGAACAGAGCCCTGGAGAAAAGATCAAATGAAGCATAAAACACTATGAATAGAAGTTATTTTTTTTAGGTAACTAGAGTTGTTAATGAATGTTGACTTGCAGAGACATTAGATAACGCAGTTTTCTTTTAAACCTTTCAGCCACAGCAGATATCCCCTGCACCGTCAAAATTAATATTTCAAAAAGTATAGCTTAAAATACTGTAAGATTCTTGTTTCTATTGACTTGACTCGGTTTAACATGAATATGATTGTTAAACGCAACAAACAGATCACATATTTACAAGAATTCAATGAAAACACACAAAGATTTTTTTCTCTCTCTTTTCTTGGTAATTCTTTTAGTTTATCACTTTCACATCTCACTTTATCACAGTTCACATCCTGGAGATTCATTTGTATTTTATGTTGCGGATTTTCTCCGCAACATAAAATACAATACTCCTCAGGTTACTGTATTATCAATTTTTTCTTTCAATTAAATATGGCATTTGGTCAGAAGTCTCAAACTAGCGACACTTGGGCCATTTGTGGCCCGTGTATTGATATTTTGCGGCTCCCACCTTGATGTGAAAGTTCTATTTATAACAATACAGTACAGTTCTCAAACCCTGATCCACAGTCTTCTTTCATGTCAGTGTTGTATAAAACAGAATCTGTGGGAAACTGATTTTTTATTAATTTGTTTCTGTTGTATTGAACACTGAAAACCTGACACACCCTTTGGTGAAATAATAGTGTGGATGGAGGCCCTCAACTTATTTGAGTTTCAGACCCCTGTTTCAGATAGTGCACAGCTGTTTTTTTGTTGTCTGTATTTAGCCAGGTACGTTTCAAGTGTGTTTTCTTAAGATAGTTTGGTTCAGAGGCATCTGTTGTATGCTGTGCTGTACTTCTTATATCCCCGGTATAATCACTATTACTACCCTAAATCAATTTGTGGAGGTGAGTTGATAAAATGTATATAAAACAACGTTGCAGGGATATTGCCAGTCAGGATTTAAGTCACATGAGAGAATCTGCTCAGTATATTCTAATTTAATTTGGATCTGGGGCTCCCAGAGCAATTGCTCCTTTGAGTTAATTAAAACAGATCATCTTTAAACACCACACACAGACTGCAGCTGTCACCAGGAGTGGGTTCACATTCAAGCGTAGACTGAGCAATGAACCAAGGAAGTCTACAGGAAGAGAAGTGAGACTCTATTCTGAAACTCTGTGAACCTACACACCTCAAAGCAGGAAGTAGTAGATATTACACTAGGTAGTATCCAGGTCATTTAATATCATGTGAAATTATTAGAGAACACTGCATACGCCATTACAGTCTAGTCTGTATTTTATGTGTCAGTGGTGGCCTAGTGGTTAAGGAACCGGACTGGGTCCGGAGGGTTCCAGGTTTGACTCCACCAACTTAAGTTACTGAAGTCCACAGAGCATGGCATCATCAACACACACTGCTCCCCAGGCCACCAAAGCTGCTCACTGTTCACTTTGGTGATAAATACATCACATCACAATACATCACAATGACAAGGAGTTTGCTTTCCTTTCTTCTAATAGGTTCACAACCAAAGTGACACAATAAGCAGCATTAGCATGACAGTAAATATTAAAGAAGAAACACATGTGATTTAAGCAGGAATTATTGTTAATCTAGGCAGAAACATTGTTCAAATTTGCGCACTAATATGCAAGAAGTGTCTATAACTGGATTGAGGTTAACATAAACTTAACTTGGAGACTGCCTCACTGCTAACCAACACCAGGGCCAGTAGTGTCTTCATGTTTTCTACCTCTTTTTGGAGCTTCACTCCGAATTCAAGTGTAGTTTCTTACCAGTTGGTGCTGGATTTCTCGTCGACCACTTCTTTATATGCGGCTGTTAATGCAGGGCCGTTTTTGCTCAGGTTTACTGCCATGGTGGAACACGGAGTACAGCTAGCAAGCTAGCTATCCGGGGATGCGCCCTTCCTGGCTGTAGGGAGGAGGAGAATACAGGGGGAGGAGGAGTGACAGCGGCGCGGCAGCGGCAAACGATGCTGCATTGCCTGTCCGCTGGCTAAGGTTGCGTTGTTATGTGCCTGTATGGTATACTAGAAACGCGGAGCTACATTCGTTAAACATTGTTGTGGAATTATATCAGTCTTTATTAAAATAAATAAAGTTACACCCTTTCGACATTGTATTATGAGATTTCAAATACGTGATCTTCTTTCGTCGCGTACCACACACCGCAAAATCGCGCAGCTGAGTTGAATGAACCGAGCGCACCACGCAACGTCCCTGACAGGTAACTTAAAAAGATGCAATAAAGTTTAAATAATTGTTGATGGTTTTCGTCTGGAATAAATAATCTCCAGTTTTTTATATATAGAGAACGTAATGTGACTGCTGTTGTTTCAATAGACGGGGAATTCCAGGGTTTTTACTATAAGGTGGTCATTAGATAGAACTTTATTAATCCCTCAGGAGTCCGATTTTACACAAGCCGCCCGCCATTTTTAATTTGATACACTTCATACAGTTGTCAAAGTTTAACATAAATAAAGCTGTTATCAAATAATAGTAGTGAATGCTTCCATTTTTATCACCCAAGTTCTGCTATTACCGTATATGTTAATATCATTACTTAATCTACAGATTTCAGAGATAGAGCCATGGCGGCAGTTCCAACTGTTAAACATATATTTCTTTTTTATTTTAAAACATTGCCACAGTAAAGTCTTACACCTACTGTTTCACAAGTTTAAGTTTATGTAGTATTTATCTGCTCCCATCTAACAAATGCCCTGGGATATGTTCCCCTGAATGCACCACAAATCCTCAATACTCAGAAATAATAACAAATGACAACAAAGCTAAACCAAAATTTATTTTATTCATATTATTCCATGATCTATGGATGTTTTGTGTCTGGGGCTGATGTGGACAGGTGAACATTCATGGTGGCAGTCTAATTTACATTTTTTTCTGAAATCTTAACATCAAAGTGAGCTCCTTCTGGGTCCAGAGAGAGCCAAGCAAATAAACACAAACTGTTGGTTTTGTTTAAGCAGTTCTCCAAATCTTCTATTGAAAAGACTAGCCCATTTGGAGAATACAGCCCTGACAGCAATTTTAAAGGTTATGACATTTTTTGTGAATGTAAAAAAAAATGAGGATTAAGGCTAAACATTGTTGACAGCGGTTGTAGGCAGATGAAATGTCACAAATCCCTGATATCTTGCGAATGGCTGAGAAGGAACTTCAGAGTGCAATACATGCTAAGCTGCCTATATAATCTCTACCAAACTCATTGGAACAAGGATGTTGACGTAGCATCATCCACATGAAAAACTAAGTACCAAAGACAGTCAGACAATTGGAAGATACTTTGCTTTCAAATAAATAAATAGCCAAATGATAAAACAATCAAAATGCATGTAGGACTTGAACATGTACTACTTCGGGCATGTTAATTCAACAGTCTTTTGCAAGGCAGCCATTTTGACATATTTTTAGAAGAAAGAAAAAAAAAAACAGGCAGAATTGATTAAAAACAGAAAAAGGCGTCATGCTGTTCATGTAAGTGAGAACAATGTGCGAGTGACTCCCAACATGCACCCTGACAACATGGAACTGTATTTATGTTTAGTTGAGCCTGCACCTTTTCCATCTATTCCCGGTCAAGATCTCTGCCACGTATTGCCACAAATGTTGTTAGTAAAATGACTTTAACTGCATTAAGAGGATATACATTCAAAACGTATGTACTGTAAGTCAAGATAGTTTGTTCTGATATTTTTTTTCTCTACAGTAGTTAACAGTGAAAATCTATATTTGTTGTCTAAAGCTTGTGGTGGATATCAATAAGGATTTCATGCATTACTATAACATATCTGGTGAGTTCCCTTAACTAATGCCTCAAACAGAAGGACATTTTCCCTTCACAAATCATGAGTCCCTTTTTATTGGCAGCATTAGTGAAGTATGAGCAGTGATTTTCAAGAAAACTTGAAACATTGCACTTTCTATTTTTTTTCCCCAACAGTCACAACATTAAACTAATATTATCACATCCAATTCCAATGACATTAAAGAGAAAACAAGCCCTAAAACTAAAGGTCAAAATAAAAACAAATGACAAATCTGCCACCTACAGCTCGGTTTTTCCGTAAAATGACAAACAATATGATAAATATAAAGAAAGATTTTAAATTTCAAAGGACCCTAATTTTAAAGACTGATAAATTTTCTGATATCGTGAAACAAAAGAAAAGCACAAAACTTTTACTTACTAAGTTCTACACATCTTGATCAATGTTCCCATTTCAAGTAAAAGTGACCACTGACCAAATACCCCTTACACTTTTAGTTAGTCCAAATAAGTATATATGTATTAGTGCAGCATAACAGCTGTTCACATCCAGAAAGCATAAACCTTCTGAAATTAAAAGGACAGGTGACAGTAACTACTGTTAATTGATACTAGGGGGGAAGAAACCCTCAAAGTCATGACACTGATAACGCTGAATACAATATAAAATGAAGATGGACCTGGTAGTTGTATGAGCCCTTCTCTGAAATATCTCCAAAACAGAAATTAGTAGCGTTTAATAAGCATGATGACAACATGTTGATCTAGGAAAAATAAAAGCTGATGAGTTGGTAAAATACCTGAGTAATTGCGCTAAAGAGGAGGCACACAGCTGAGCTCTGGTTCTAAAGGCCAGCCGTGTTCTCAAGTCATGCAACAGTAGATTTCCATGCACTACGGTCAACAACCATGGGCTGCTACTCAAAACTGATATGAAGGGACGTCTGAAGTAAACCAGGGACACTGTTACTGTCCAGCAGCCAGTTAGCTGTGAACAGCAAGTGTCAATGGACTATGTACTGTTGTAACGTTTACTGCATTGGGTGATGGAGACCAATTCTTCTTTATATCTTTCACATTGTAGCAGGTAAGAGACAGAATGTGCCAACAGATCAGCTGCTGGTAATGGCACGGTACCATTTCTGCCTCAATTGCACACATAACCTTCAGAGAAAAAATGACAAAGAAAGGCCACTAAAAAGAGAAGAATTACAGTAATAACATACATCCAGTGAGAATGACAGTACCTTTGATATGAAGGGCACACCAGTCTACTGAATCAAATGTTAAGCTTCCACATAGTCCACTAAAATGGCTCCGTTTCAGTAAAAATGATGCACATGAAAAGTGACAGTGATTAACACAGAAGCAGAAAAACAACAGTTTAAAGTGAAGTGATAAATGGACTGTGAAGAGTTTTTTTTCCGGTATTCCATATGGGAGTGCATTAAGAAGCCCATCAGGTCCTGCTCAGCAGATCCATACAAGTCATGAAGGGCAGCACATGGCAGCAGCTCAGCACACAGAAAGCCAGGTGGCACTGTACCTCTTTATATTGTGTCCTTCTCCAAACCATGGGCTGTTGTTTAGTTTATTTTGCCTCAAGTTACAAATCAAACATGTTTCTTTTGTTCTCTTTCGTGTTTTGATCTCCCTGGCCTTTTCAGACTGCGTACTTGTGTGTCCATTCTCTTGCTAGTTTGTTGTACCTGAAAAAAACACATGCAAAGTTTGACCATGAAGATTCAGTATAACTCTCCAAAATCTGGAGACTTGTACTTGTCAATGAGGAAGGAAACAGTTTAAAAAAAGGCTTAATTGTTATCAAATCATTTGACTAAATTTGTGGCTTTATTATGATTCAGTGTTGAAAACAGGGCCCAATAAAAACAACTGTTTCTTCTAATAATTCTAAGAACAATTACAGTTTGTACAGAAATACAACACTAGTCCCAATCCATACTCACTTTTCCCTGTCAGATTTGTATGTGTGGGCTATTTCTGGTACCAGAGGATCGTCTGGGTTTGGATCACATAGTAAGGAGCAAATTGACAATAACACTGAAGAAAAGGGGGAAAAAGTTAAGATCAGAGAACTCAAATATAGGCGTGGCAAAGTTTATTTGCATCATATGTTACCTTTCGATACTGTTAGGGCAGGGGACCATTGTGATCTCAATATATCCAGGCAGATGCTTCCATTGCTGTTGATATTAGGGTGGTAAATCTTTGTTGTAAATGCAATCTGTGAAATAAAACAACCACTTAGTCATTTTTTAGTAGAGACATAAACTATGATAGTCTGCACACTGGGAAGTAACAGCTGTGCATTATGTGAAATATGACACATGGTTCTTACTTACCTTAGGTGGTTTAAATGGATAATCTGTTGGGAAGTGAATAGTAAGAAAAAACACTCCACCTTGATAGGGGCTGTCACTCTATTGAAAAATAAAAACACGAATGACACACAGAATCTACAAAGTTGTTCTTCTTTAAACACGTCGGCCAACATGTCACTTACCGGACCCATTATTGTGGCCTGCCAATGAAACACTGTGGAGGAAGTAGATAAAAAGGCAAATGTGAAGCAAACACAGTGACAAACAGAGCTGTCAAAATACAACAAAACATGTTGTACTTACAATCATCCCCGACTGGTCCAGCAGAACACTGGGCTGGAGGGTCCCTCTGCAGGTCTGAGAGTTCCTAATAGCACAATCAGAAAATGTATCACATGATTAGAATAAAAAGCATTATTTTTAACAATAGGTGAATATAGTTTTTAGGCAGCCTGTTCATGTTGAAAGCAAATGTTATTATTCTTTGCCTGCTAAATGTTATTGATATAAGACAGAAAAAACGGTGACGTGAATCAAAAGAAAAAAAATACAAAAAAAACAGAAGCAATTAACCCAACGGTGGGTTCTACTGTTTCATAATTACAAAGAGTAAATGTATTCTACAGTTACACTCTCTTTCAGAATTAACAGTGAATGCAAAGAGAAGGATCTTTCTGCTATATCCCAGTGTCAGCGCTAATCTGATCAGGAGCAACGTAAAACAGATTTTTTTTATGGCTTAGGTCCCAACACAATAGAGTGGAATGCAAACCAAAACATAAATCAATGTGTTATGAACAGATTTAGAGTATCCCACAGGAGAGCTCTGCATATCAATGAGACATAAGTTAAGCTATTGTTAAGACCTTGCAATTCATTTAGGTTTCAATTTTAAAATGGATGGGATCCAGAACCTGACACCATGTTAGATTACTACCCTGAAGTTGGGGTGAAGGACAAAGTATTCCGATGTATACTATACACCACATGTCATTACACACTTATTAAATAATGCTTAAACATCTTCGTTACACACTGACTATTTCTACAGACAGACATTACGCTCATTATTTAACACCTCCTAAAGGGAGGCCTATCTATTCTGTTATATAAATACACACCATGGCCTGCTCCAGTGCCCCATTTGCCATTCCATATAAGGTGAGACTAACTTCAGGGTTCAATTTTGGCAACCAGCAGGCAGCTGTCATTCAGTGACTAAGACATATCAGTGGCAGCTCCACTGACCAAAAGGCAAGCATAAGGACGTTGGACAAGCATGGTTTTTCTTACAACTAATGTCCACAAATGTCCGCCTTCCAGAGGGAGTGTGCTGAGGTAGACCATGATGTTCATTAAACAGTAATAGATCAATGAGTAATACAGCCATTTTGACAACGCTACACAACCATACTAAATATAATATATAATAAGACATATTCTATATTTGTTTTATACCCTCAAACCTTGTGAGTCACTGGCTCAGTTTATGGATTATAGCATGGTAAAGTTATATTATTGTCAGTCGTTGTGAGACAGTAATCCTAAAGCTATTGTAAAGTTTCAGACGCTACCTTCTCTACAACTTATTCATGGCCTCTGCCCTTAAGCATCTCAAATATGTTTAACAAAAATGAAAGCAAACAAGTTTTCGAGTAGTGACGTGTAACTTAGCTTGTTGGTCAACAGCCCTTTTCGACAATATTTCACCAAGAGACATCATATTGAACCAAGAACAAACACGCTTGTTAAACAACGGCTAACGACCCCTTTTTTATGTAACGCTAATAAAAAGTTAAAACAGTCTGTCCATACTGTCATGACAATTTAAGATTCGAGAGAACAGGATAACTATTAAAAACAACCATGACAACACAAGAAATTAGGGAATGAACTCGGGCTCAGTGTTTACAATGCTTGAAAAGTAGAACAGTTACATTAAAAATAAAATGTAGTCATCTGTCACAACCACCGCGACTCTGTTTTATGGTGTTTACTGTAGCAATGCACCAACAGGCCACTCTGTTAGCTCCTCTTTGTCTTACGGTAATTAGAAAAAAAGGGCAACAAAGGGAAGCACGACGATGACGAACAGCGTAGCCGTCCAAACAAAGACAATGTTTTTGTCCTTAAAGGTTTAAATCAAGTAAAAACAAAGTGTTTGGAACTAATACGGTAACAGGAGAGAAATGTCAACTCACCTTCTGTATTCTTTTCAACGCCATTGCTTCAATGGCTAACTAGACCGTCAGCTAACGGCTAGCACTTCAGACATAAGACAATTCGGCTTTTTGTCGTCGCGAAATCCCAAATCTCATTAAGTGAAACAGGCGGAAATCACGTCGACATTTATTTGACTTTGCGTTATTTGGATTACAGTACAGCGTATGCAACAGAACCACTATCAAAGGTTTAGCTTTCGTTAGACTGACAGAGAAGATGACAGAGATATAATTTGTCGTCCTCTCTCATCACTGCTCCACAGTGTGTCTGTGGAGGAAATATCGCGAGACTTCCCGATCTATTTAAAAATGGAAGGATAAAGGTTAGGGTTTAACTAATGGAAACTGCTACTAGAACCGAAATTTACGGTTTCAAAAAGAAGAGTACAATGAATTATATGACGAAATATATATTACATGAAGATTTATTAATTCATTCATGTTTATTTATATATTACAATAAAAGCTGTAAATAAAATGGATAATTCCTCATTGATGACATAATAATTAAATTTAAATTGAACATGGGAATCGATAATGTTTAAAAATAAAGTGAAAGTTCAAAGGTAAAAAATATAATTAGTTTGCCTTTATATCTGACACAAAAAGGTTCAAATGTCAAGATATTTTAGGGTTCATTGTAAGGCTGGGTTTCTAACTTATCGTTGTACTTCATGCTACATCGAAAAGGAAAAAAATAGTTGCATTTTAAAAAAACAATATTTAAATTTAAAGTGTAAATTTACTTCGAGCGCTTTTTGTTTCTCTCACAGGTATTGAGAAGTGGGAATAATGTCCACAAGATGTCACTGTTAGCAAAGAACACAGGCTGACGTGGTCCACATGTAACTGCTGAGTAAAGTTCTTTTTTCACGCCAAAGTCGCAACGATCGAACTAAATGATCCGATATTAGGTCGATCCGTGTTTAAGGTCAAATAGATCTGTGCAAATTGTTCTGCCCAAGTGCATAACAATGGCGCAGCAAAGTGACATGTGTATCATTCACACATCCATAAGAATAAAGGAAAAGACTATAGAATTCCTCATTCAATACTTGATCATTGTAAAGACATAATCTTCTGAGTCAGCTGTGTGCTCTGGTTTCTGCGTGGCCTTGTCTCGCAAAGCCTCATGAGCTCTCCTTTATATATCTTAAACAAGGGTGAAAAAAGAGCTCTCATTATTTTAGTGGCTGCGCATGAATGGACCGCAGTGTTCATTCTTCTTAAATGGCTGATTCAGTGTCAGGTTGAGGATCCTGTCGTCAATGTGACACTGAGAAGGGGCCATTTTCCTTTGGAAAGCTGAAGATTCCTTCAGATAATATCTTATTGTTTGCTCATCTCTGTGCTCTCAATGACCTGCCTGTCCTCGGGGCCTGTCTGTAATCAGATTCAGCCAGCAGCCACAGCAGAAGCAGTGGAGGTAGCAGTTTGGGCCGTGTGCAGTGGGAGCCCCGCGCTCTCAGTTTGTCTACTCGGAGAGAGGCCATTTATCAGCGTTAGGTTTTCAGACGCACTTTGTTGGCTCCAAGCTTCGGCTCACAAAAAAAGCTCAGGTTTCAGTGTAGTTTCCTCTGATATCGCAAGCGCCTACGTGGGACCCTGTAAACGTTCACCTCAATTAGCAAGACGTATCTTTTGTTTTTTTGTGACGCAACATTTACCTGACGTATGGAGGGAATTTCCCCCGACTCTATAGAGGAATTGAGTTTTTAGTTACAGAACTGCTGCCCTAAGTTAAAACTGATGTACGAGCTGAGGTGTGAATGTGTCAGAGCCGCGATGATATGGGTGGGGGTTGGAGCTGGAAGTCTCACAAGGAACATTGCCCATAGTGCTGTTATTTGAAACCATGCACTCAGCAGACAGCGATCCGTCTTTTGGTCACATGAATCATCTTCAGTAAGAAGTTCCATTGTAAGGTTGTAAAAAGCAATTCACTGACTGTGGCAATTACGCTTAAGCTATGTACGAGCCTAAGTCTATTCCCCACAGTGGCACTTTTCCCACTGAGCCAGGACAAAGCACCTCCACAGTCAGTGTCATTTCACCGAAATCAACTTAAATGCGACTGGTTGTGTCTGAATTAACCAATAAAAGTGGAGCCGATTCATGCACAGAGGTGTGACCCACCTTAGGTCAGTGTCTGAGCTTCTCTGAACAAACAAAGATCTATTGTTTCGAGATACTAAGAAATATGTGTTCGCTCCTTGTATCAATTGCCGTTATTGGATTATACACTCAGACCATATGTGCAAGCAGTGTTCAAGTTTGCAATGGAGTCAGCACTCTGCACAATCAAATAATTCTTGAGCTAAGCAACTGGAAAAGGGTCATTATGTGCAGAGCAATCAACGTTTCATGGCTCATTTCCTCGACTGTGATTTAATTTTGCTTGTCATTGTTAAGGGGGCCTTTGACCCAGTAGAATCCCTGGATCATCCTTTAAATCCTCCTGGTTCTTTTGTCGGAATCCGAATCACGGAGTTTTGCTCAGAATAAAATGACAACGTTCCCGGTGCACATACTTTTCTTGTTGTCTTACCTCTTTCTATTTTTTGGGCTGGAACAACACTGTTTTTATTTTATGCTCATATAGATTTTACATCAGGAAATCCTACAAAAGGTTGAATGAATATTTCTCTGTTTTTTTTTTTCTAGTCATGATTTTCTGCTCAATGAATCCAAAAGTTGTTCTTATTTTATTGTATTTTATTATACAATTTTGCGTGTCCTGGAACTAATTATTTTAGTGATAATGTACATGTAAAATTGTAGACAGTTTTTATTAAAAGAAAACAGTCATCAAAAAGTCTAATTAAGTTAAATATATTACCTTATGTATATATATATATATATAAATAGGTTAAATAGGGCTTAGTAAAGAAAAGGCTGCATTTATAGCGCCCTGTGCAGAGAAAGGAGGAGGATAAGTACATGCCCTGTGGTTATATGCAGTAACCTTAAATTAACACACACGCTACCGCAAAATGCTTATTACACGTTTAGAAACGTAACGTAAATGTTGTGTTTTTCTTTTGGTTTGTGTTGTTTTTAGAAAATGTATTTGCATTGGGTAAAAACTCAAATGTTTAGCTACTTAAAGCAACAATGTGTCAGGAACGGCTTGATCTTCCAAATAACTGAGGAGCTACCTGGTTTTCTTCTGCCATTTTTTTTTTTGGAATTACATTCATCCATAGGAGTAAAGCTGTTTGGGATCAGATCCAGCTCCAGTGTCTGTCACTTCCGATCCACCCTTTGTCAGATGTGTGTCATGTGGGGCACAAATCACAAATCACACATAGTCATAAAGAACCAATAATCCTCTGGGGGGTTGAGCACTTTGCAGAGTCGTCCCAAAGCCCCCGTGTGCCTCTGAGTTGCTCCACACTTCTGACACAGTGATTGACAGCTGGGGAAAGCGTTTTACAGCGCTGGTCTTGCAATGAGTGCTCCCCTGAGCCTAGGTAATAACTATTCCCAAGTGTTGCTTAATACATTCAGCGGTGACTCTCCCCAGAATCAAATGTATTCCAGCTGTTTGAGTTCTGATGACAAACTCAGGCCGTCACAGATTGCTGAGCTTCCTTCAAAGACAAAGGAGGGATTTCCTCTGAATCAGACAGACAGGCAGTGGCAGCACCAACAAATGCCTTGGTACTGTTATCAAACGGAGTCCGACTAAATATAAACTGCTTTATCTGCAGCCCGAGCTGGTGCAGCGCCGCTGAAGAGGGGAACACAGGAAGTAAATGCTGTATTTGGGGACGTGTGTGTGTTTTGGTATGAAACTGCTGAAATTACAATGCATCAGTGCTGTACTGATTTTTTAGATATAAAAGAAAATCATATTTTTACTAAGTCATATTTTACAGGTGCTTTTATTTGAAGGAATCAAGGTTTTTTGAAGGAATCAACAATTGTTTTAGGGCTTAAAAAGGAAAACAGTAGCTCTACTGTGGGTAAAAATATGTGATCTGTAATTAAAAAAAAATTCTAATTATTAAAAAATTGTATTTTTCCATAGTTTATATTATTATATATATATATTTATTTGTGCAGCATTAGTGGCCTGGCGTTTAACAAAGGTTGAGGTCAGATCTTTGTGGCGCTCAACACCCATGCAGAGCAAAAAAAAAGGCTGTGGTGCAGTGTGATTTAGGTGCTAATCATGGAGACAGGCTGTCCTGTAACTCTTACTGAGTTACAGGACAGATAATAGGATGAAGAGAATGGATAAGTGAGTAGGTTCTTGCTATATTCTACACGATTGGATCTTTATAGATCACACTTTGTTTATTAGATATGATTGAAAAATGTGTATATATATATATATATATATACTGCTTCTTTTTTTCTGGGGTATTGAAAAAATCAAATATATTTTCGAAAAGACACTGACTGCTGCTTCAGGGGTGTCAAACTCATTTGCACTGGGACTGTAACTATTTAGGTATAAGGCATTAGGTATTAAGAAATGGTTCTTAATTGATAATCATTAATTAAAGTCATTAACACAAATCAAAAAATCATCATCTGTACTTTTCCCTCAATGGAGGAACTGTATGGATGCAGGTGGGTTCTCAAAAGGACCCAGAACATTATCAGTGACTCCAACAGTTAGTTTGAGCCACTGGCGTCTGACAGATGGTATAACGTAGAACATAACAAAACAAATAAAAAAATACAATCATCAGTCTAAGGAATTTAGCAACAGGTGAAATGCCTACATAGATCCTGTGGACCATACAAAAAGCCTGGGTGGAACATATTTGGTCCACGCACCTTATGTTTGACCACTGAGAAAAACCATTACAATTGCAGCAAAATATAAACAGCAATGGATTTACCATAGTATCAACTGGTGCAGAAAGATGTAGAAAATAGCTGCAATGAATATAAAATACTCTAAATAAAACGTCACACAAAGACCTAAGGTAAAAGTAACAGACTGACATTTTTTATTTAAAGGGAAAGCAGGAAACAATCCTTTTGGTTGCAACACGTCGAGGAGTGCATAGTGGTCGAACAGGAAATATCCGCTTTCTTTTTTTTATGTGTGTGTGATCACACTCATGGGACAATTGCATATGTTATAACAGCAGTGGCGTGGTCCAGAGGTGGAGACGGCGCCACCACCTGTTGTTTAGACTGGGTATTTAATGTGCAGAGGTGTGTATTTGCAGGTTGGATGATTTTGCGAGTGTGTGTGAAAGTAAGTGACAGGGACATTGAGGGTGGTGAGGGCTGTGGTGAGGAGGGTGGGGGGGCGTCCATCCTGCTGCACAATAAACAGTTTGTTTCCCAGGAGCACCCCTCATGTTCCTGTTGTTGGCTCCATCGCTGCTCACTGGGAAACGTCCTGGCCTCTATTGTCCAGGAGGTCGGGGGTGACAGGATGCTCCTAAAGGCCCAAAAGGGGAGGTAAGAGGTTGGATAGTGAGGCATGATAAAGAGTCAACCCTCCTCCCCCCTTTTTTCTCAACGCACGCACTCCTTTAACATACAAAGCAAAAAATTGTGTTTCTTCCTCTTTTACGGCTGCTTCATCTCAAATCCCACTCAGGAATGAAAGCTCAAGGAAATGAAATTGGAACAATGACAGACTCACTGGTGACTGCGGAGGGTCCTGGTGGTACAGGAATAAAGCTGTGTCACAAGTCTTTCTTCATGGGACTGGGAGGTTGACTCGCCCAGCCAGCATACATGCCCCCATCCAACTAAGGAAGTGGGACTAGTTTGGATTTTTTTTCCCCTAAATAGCTCAAGGAAACAGGACTGAGTGACTCTATTAATCAAATCCAGGTTTGTTCTGCTCTGACGCAAAGAGGCAGAAGAAAATGCACCAAAGTGTGAGAAATCTGTTTGTGTTGCATAGCATTTGAAATGATATTTTGAGCATGTTAAAGGACAGTGTTTTCATCCTGAAAATCATTCATTCATTCAACTTGGTCTTCATACTTCAGACACAGTTTTGTGGCAGCAGCCTCCACATCTAGCACCCAAATCACACTGCTCCATACTTTGACCCTTCCTGTGGGTGGTAAGAAATTGTGTGGGTCAGGACCATGTTATCCTCAGAACCTCCGTGGCAACCTGGCAGCTGGTGGATTAGAACCTGAACCCTAACAGACCCAATTCTGCTTCCTCAACCACTGGGCCACCACTGGCGCAAAAAAGCCCGGGTGTTTACAACTGTGCTGCAATTTTGTCATTTATTTCCCATGATTTAATTTTAGCATGAGAAATTTGGAGTTGTAAAGACTTCCAGAATTTTTTAACCAACTTGAGCCAAAGGACAGACGTCGCACTGCAGTGACCAGTTAAACAGTGTGACACATTAACAGCCACATAGTTTTTTTTTTCTTTTTACAATAAAACATATATCACCTCAGAGCAGCAGACATTTACAACAGTTAAAAACCCAAAGTCGTTGCTTCCACTGTGGAAACTTGTTGCATGTTCTCAGGGACTGGTGCACGGTAAGACAAAGTGACAGCAGATGCTGGTGTGTGGATCAGTTGAAGCTCCAGTGTTTACACAATATTTCCTTTAAATTCTATTTTGAAGGTTTTTTGAGAAATTGTCTCATTTTTTATTACTCTGGAACCAAAGCTTCAGGGCCTTTGGAACCGTGTCCTCGTCTGTACCTCAGCATACCGGACAAATGGGCTGAGGGAAAATGTCTATTCTCCACGGACCTTTATGGTGACACTCATTTATCTTTTTTATATCGTAGCTGCAGTTCTGAACTGTACACCAGATGCGTGTGTTTGGATTTTGTCAGCTGTTTGCTAACAGATTGCCTTGAAAAGTTCATGGAACTTCACACATGTATCTGATGCCAAACTGACTATGCCAAGTATCTGATTCTAGAAAGACATCTAGAATATTTAGTTAAAAAAAACAGCAGATGTGGATTATAGACATTAAGGTAACCAAATAAAGTGAATAATACAAAATAGAAAAGAAAAAGGAAAGCAAACTCCTTGTGACATTGTGATCTACGCCACTAAATGCGACTTCTGAAATAAACCCAACAGCAAAGTGAACAGTGAACAGCTTAAAGCTCCCAGAGACAGTGCTTTGCTCAGATCACCTCAGTCGTCGCCTGGAAGATGGTGGATTCGAACCTGAAACCCTTCAGACCCCAGTCCAGTTCCTCAACCACTACGTCACCTCTGCTCCAGAAAACAGGGCTTCGAACCAGTTCAAGCAATGAAAACTGGAAACCTTTTGCATTTAGCTTTGAACAGAAACAAAACCAATTATATATGCTTTAGAATAGAAATGATTATTAAAAAATGGTAACTGTTTAATTCCTGTTGTAATATGTTCTTTAATGAAAGTCACTAAAACAATCCAGAAAAATAGTTTTTGTTGTCGACTGTCGTGGTGGAACCCAGAAAAAAAACAGAAACTTTAAAATACTGTTTTTATTCAGAACCAATTGGAAAAAAAAAATCTGGTTCAAAACCCTGGCTACCATATACTTTTTAGGAGAATTGCTTTTATTTTTAAAGAACAAAATAAAATAGGTATAAACCAGTAACCATTAATTTTAATGTCTTTTTTGCTGAGGAATAAAGTTTTTTTTTCTCCAGTTCTTATTTTCAATCCTTTGAAGTCCTTTGAACCAGAACAAACCTTGTCAACATCAAGAAAAGTTCATATGAATCACCCAGATATGTCAGATTTTAGTTAAAATTTGACAAATTTGATAAGAGTAAAATAATATCCCCACATTTAAAAGTGTTTCTTAACAAAATGAAAACCTGCCAGGTAGAAAAATACTACAACTTGAAGATTCATAACAAAGTTGCTGTTTTGACAAATGGCCAAAAAAGAAAAAAAAAAAACAAGATGTCCTTGATTTTATTTTTTCTACAGCTGCAAATCGTCTCTCTGGGGGAAAAAACTTCATTCCTCTTCTTAAAGAGAGGCAAAAAAAATACTTCATTTTAACAATGTCCATATAGACTTTTAATTCCCGCCTGTGTGATTAGTAGGTGGCCATTATCCGCGGCCTTGTTAAGGAACGTGCAGCGTCGTGCCTGTTGTGTCTCTGGTAAGATGAGCCATTAATAGAAGTAACATGAGAGATAATAGGTGCGGCACATGGCCGTCCTCATTTTTCAACCACAGGCATTTATGAACATAATGCTCCATAGTGTTAGTTACGTGTTATGTATCTAACTGGAGGCCTGACCCTCACCTCGTCCTGCCCTGTCATATCAGGTTAGGACTTACACTGGAGCAGAGACGTGACAGCTGGAAATGGTTTGAGGCTCCACGGATAGTTTGTGTTTCAGACCCCACTGAAGGGAATATGATGACAGACACGTGTAGATCAGCCTGTTGCTCATTTGTGCCTCATGGCGATAAAATTGTAACTGTGAATTATATCACTCTGAAACAATTCCACACTGCTGCTCTGTGTTTTTTTTTTTTCTTGCATTTACTTTTTTGGCTGTCCTGGACCACCACGGCCTGATCGGAGCTGTCCTGGTATTCCAGTTATGTGTCACCATCTCACTTCGTTCCACTGGCCTGTGTTTTAAGCACTTTGACCTGTCGGGGATTCATTTCCTGGACTGGTGTGTTTTAAATTCTGCAGTTGGAGTTCTGGAATAATTTGCGTTCTCACTTCCAAATCCTTTTCACATGGAGGAATACTTTTTTTTCTTCCCCCTCCTCGCTTTATGACCAAATAAATCGGACCAGTGCCAAGTGGGAGGTTAAAATGGGATTAAAATTCCCTTGTCGCTGTCTTGAGGAACCCAGCTGCACTGTACTGTTTGTTTTCCACAGTGAGGTGCAGCTGCGGAGCATTTTACAGAGGTGGGCCAAAGCACATGCAGCTCCCCGTTCACTAAGTGATAATTCTGCTGTGGAATTAGAGATGAGTCTGGGAAACAGAGGTGTGTGTTTTTTTTTATTGTGGTCCTGTAGTGTCAACCTCCACAAACTGTTGCGTTTACAGTAGCTTCGCTTCCTCCCTACGAAAATGAAAAAAAGAGATGTGATAAAAACATGTTGTACCAGCAGCGGCTTGAAGTGTGAGACACTGACTCACATGAGAGACAACATAAATAGTGACTGTCACTACAACACAAACAGTGACATAAGGTTCAGTGGAGGAAAAAAACTCAAAGCAAATACACTTGAAATATTACAATTCAGCCTGGAGTAAAATTACCAAGTTCACTGAAAGTTTGAGAAGGAATACGGCAGCAGATCTGGGTCTGCAAGGCTTCAGGTTCAAATCCACCAGCTGCCAGGTTGCCTCTGAAGTCCTCTGAGTATAGCACCGTCCCGACCCGCAGAACTTCTCGCGGGTTCACCACCCACAGGAAGGCTCACAGTGTGGTGCAGTGTGATTTGGGAGGCGCTAGTTGCTCCGGCAACTCAGCAATGGACATAAAGAAGAGGATGAATAAGAAGGGAGTTTGACAGTAATTGAAATATAAAACAATATAATTTTTTTTCTAATATTAATTCTTTAATTTTATTCTAAGAAAATATGATAACAGAGGTGGCCTTGTAGTCAAGGAAGTGGACTTATGTTCGCCAGTCTTCAGGTTTGAATCCACCAGCTGCCAGGTTGCCAATGAGTTGCTCTGATCATAGCAGACCTGCAAAACTGCTAGTGGGCTCAACCACCCACAGGAAGGCTCATAATATGGTGCAATGTGATTTGGGTAGCGCCAGCTGCAGAATGATAAGATATATTTTCATATTATACTGTATTTTACAGAAGGACAGTAAACAGAGATATGACGGTAGTGAATTTGTTGAAAAGAAAATCATCCTTTCCGGAATCACATGACCTCCTTCAACACATGTGTCTGCTGACGAAAAAAAAGTCAAATCTCCATGTGTGCGTTTTGTTGTAATATATGATTGAACAAAGAGATTGACATTCATGAATAGCTGTGCTGAGGACAGAGAGGCAGATAAGAAGGAGGTTTTGTTGCAGCGGTGGTTGGCGTGGAGAAATGTGGTGCAGCAGGTAAGACATGTCTGTGAGCAGCAACGTTATCTGTGCGCTCTGAATATAAATGAGCATGACTACCCAGCAGGTTTGTGGAAACTAATTCCTCACCTGAGTGCAAACCTTGAATATTTCCTCCAAACTAATGCAACTCAGTGCAATCCAACATGATATCAACATGATCTCTCCCTTTTCTCCCTGTTCTTTGTGTTGCATATGTGTGTATTCTCTCTTAGCCTGAAGATCACTGTAGTTTTTCTGACAGCAGAATATGAGAACCAACTTACTTTAAGCTCTTTGAGTTGAAATGGAGGAGTAGAAGACATCTAAATATTTGTTCCAAGGGATCAAACTTTGTGCTGCTCAAAATGTCATTACAAACACTAGGCCATCTGAAATAATTGTTAATATGTCTTAATGCTTGTGAGATCAAAGTTCATAACAAATAAATAAAATAGTGTTTTGTCAGGTAACCAGCCTCACTGAGAATTTTCATGTCGAGTTTTTGATACAAATTTTCCACTAATGTGGTGTTAGTTAGTTTAGTCATACAGTCGTAAATCATTTTCAACTCATTTCAATTATTTCCTTCCAGCATTTTTATAAAGCACTGTTTAGAATCCATCATTTGTCCCTTTGTAGAAAACTGTTGGGTGAATTTTTACGTGTACTTAAATGGACTTTAAGATTTTAAGCTTAATTCATCTGGTTCCTTTTTACAAATTTCAGATCATGTAGTTTGGAAACATCTTAGCAACATAAGTAGAACTGTTTAATTTAGGAACTAAGAACGAACCTAACTTTTAAAACATAATGTGTGTTTCTAACCTGCCAGAAACACACATTATTAATTTAGTTTAGCCATTTATGGTTATCACACACATGCTTGTCCATCATTCCTACAACACTGTTGACCAAAAAGGCTTCTAAGCAGGGATGTCATATAATATTAGACGACCGATATTATTGGCCAGATATTACATGATGTATTAGGTCAATATGTTTTTTTTTTCTTGGATAATCTGTTAACACAATGCCTGGGTGTGCGCTTAATTCACTAGAACCACACATAGAGTTCTGAGATGTTAAGCTCAGATTTGTTGACAAACGGTTCCATGTATCTGTATCGGAAAATTTGTTATTGGACAACATCGCCAAAATCCGATATCAGCAATCCTGCACCAGGAGTGACTAGAAATCGCAGTGTGTAGAACACATGTGTCAAACTCAAGGCCTGGGGGCCAAATGTGGCCCGCCGAGCCATTTAATGTGGCCAGCAAGAGATTTCACCTGAACAAAAAGGTTTTATTACACTTTCAACTTTCTGTAAATGCAGTAAATTCATACAGATGAAGTGCATATTTTCACAGGGAGCCACTAGGGCCCAGTAACAAATGACCTACATATGGGTACTGGTCCACAAACCACTGGTTTGGCACCCAGAACCTGTATAGTCTTATACACAACTGGCCCTTCAGGGCGAACTGTATTGCAGATGTGGCCCTTGGTAGAAATGGGTTTGACACCACTGGTCTACAGCATCAACTGTACATAAATTCTCTGGCAAAGGAAATTCAACAGTTGGGCATTAAAAAACTTCATCACACAAACTATTTGGAGAAGGTGGTGAACCAGACATCACTGCAGGGAGAGCAGGTCCAACAAACCACAGCACAATATGGGATTTGACTCTCTGATACTGCTGTGTAAAACATGCAATCTAATGGTCCATAATGACCGAGTTCATGTTTCACAGCAATTGCGATGATAATTTGAGCACATATTACTTACCGTGCATGGGCAAGTGATGACAGTGAAATAATAAATATAACATGACATTAGTGAAGCAACAGCTGAATGCAAAGATTCTGATAGAATGATTGAAACAACAACTCCATGACAACCGTTGGCCATTGTGCACACACACACACAAACACACACACATTCATGAACAGGCTTAAACTACATGAACGACAGCTGTAGAAATTCAAGTATGGAGCAATCACCAGCATTATGTGGAGCAGTAATTTTCTTGGAGGGAAATCCAATGAATATGATGGCCATGATGCCTGTGTGAGTGAAACCTAAAGTCAGTAAGAAAAGAAAAACCAAACTAAAAATAATGGAATAACAATAAATTATTCATGTGAAAATCAAAAGTCCTGCTGGACTGGGAATAATTTTAACTTCTCCAGTGGATACACTGACCGTCAAAAGAACACAGAGGAGACTAAAAATATGCTTAATATTTGTAGTGCATGTAGTTTCCCAAGGCCAGAGAAAGGAAATAGACTGACAGTTTCTCCCTGACCCCTTGAAGACCACCTCTGTAACCCTCCAACAACCCCCACGGGGGATCCTGTCTATATGTGTAAAACAGACACTCAGAAAGCATCCTGGAAACTTTAGAAACACTAGAGTGCTAGGAAGTCCAACGGGCTCGTCCGTAAAGGGCTCGGTCAGGGAGATAATCTGGAGACCACACAGGCCAGGCGCCAGGTCCTCAGAGCCTTAAAGCTCTGTGGCGTGGCTGAGCAGGACAATCATTGTTGTCTCTGGAAAATAAGCAGATTGACTGAGGCCGCTGGTGTGAAAGCCACCTCTCGTCTTGAGTGTCTCTTCTCCAGACCCTGTTGTTGACATACTAGGCAGGTGCAGCTGCTGTACTGTCTCCACAACAGCATCCAGTAAACCTAACCCCTCCACCCCCCGTCCCCTGTCCTTATCTTCCTCCTCCTCTTCCTCCTCCTTGGCCCTCATAACCACCACTGCATGACACAAACACACCCACACAGGAAGGTTGGATGTCACAAGGCAGGGTTATAAAGACAAAAAAAAATTTTCTTTAATATCACACTAACAATCAGGGCAGCACTGCTGAGTTAACACAGGGCCCACAGAGACGGAAAACAATGGCTGGATTATTCAGGCTTGAAGATGGCTATGGGAAATGGCAGGGATGCCAGCGCTGATAAGTGACTGAGGAGCTCGGGTTACTTCCAGCTGTCTGCAGCCGTTCCTGCCTCCTCTGTGGGACGTATGTTCACACATAATACGGACAATTTTACGTTTGCGTAATGCACATAAAAATTAGAAGGAAAAATTTTAAAAAAGGAGAAAAAGAAAAATCAGCGGATGTATTAAATTAAGTCAACAGTGTCTCACCAAAGCCAGATTTACATCGAAGGAAAGAATCTGCAGTCCTCAGAGGAGCAGTGCAGAGTGTCCTCAGCTGAGAAAACACAGACCGTTGAAGAGTCAACCGTAAATATGATCCAACGGTGAGATATGTGGAATCATTTCTCATGACCAATACTACTTTTTATGGCAGGTTAAGGGATTCTTTAAGCAATACGATTCTGTTCCAACATCCAAATGCTTAATATTAAGCTCGACGTTTTTGTGTGAAGCTGTTGTTAATCCAAAAATAACTTTGTTGGTCTGCTGGAGTAGCTGGGTTAAAAAAAATACATTCTTGTTGACTTAGTAAATTGAATATTTTTGGATGAAGTGAATAAAATAACAGCAACAGTGAGCAACTTTTGAGGATATTTTTATCCTGGTCTTTGTTTGACCTTCACACAATCAAATATACTGAAACATTTGCACATTTCTGAACATCTTCATTCATCTTCATCCTTTTACTGTGTTTCGTGGGCAGCAGTCTCCACCACTCCACCACCGGTGTGACCACAATGACTCCCCTTGGTTTCCCAAGTACATCCAGCCTATAACTTTCTGCTACCAGACCGGTTTAACAGGTTAGAATCTTGTATCAGGGACTCTGGGTCATTTTGTGTTTATTGTTGTTGTCTTCACTGAGAAAATATTTCCTGATTAAATATAGTTGCATTATTGATGATGGAATCCTAGCCATTCTATTGGTCAGTTCTTTTGTTGATATGGGTATGGATCAAGTGGAAGTAATAGACAGATGAGGCCCAAGGGAAACATTATTTCTCTGCAGCCCGGCACCAATTCACCCAGGGAGCGGTATCGGTCCCCGGCCCAGTGGCTGGGGACCACTGGTCTAGAGAATTAGAACCACTAGAGTTTCCTCTGACATCAACCAGACACTGATTGAGTTCCTGTTCCTCGATTGAGGAATGAAATGTCTCTCGATTCTGAGAAGAAGTCTAGTTGCTGACAACTAAAGTTTTTGTATTTCATTACAAGTTTGAATGCGTATCTAAGGAACAGTAGACACTCCAATGGTCACCACAACCCTGATGAAATAAGGGCTTTGTTACTGCATATCTGACCAAATAAACCTTCAAAACAATAGTTTTCCATGCAGTCACAGTCGAAACGTACTGCGATTATGAGTCAACAGGTAAAGTTTTTACCACCGTGGCATTTGTTTGCAGGGACCTTGTGAGTGGTAAAGTTAAGGCTTGGATGCAGCATCTGGAAAGAGTCTGCTTGATGCTTAAGGGGCCAGATTCAGTTACAGAGCCGTACAGTGTCCACAAGGACCTGTTGGGTTTTGTTGGCCGGGCTGGTTTTTTCCCTTGAACCATAAAAGACCCTTTTCCATGCGGGCAGCAATATAAAGGGGTATATTTGTCTTTTTGTAATTAAAATTACGAGACGTTAAAGTGACTATAAAATCACACCTATAAAAGATTAATAGTATCTATTAGAGGCAGTGTTTTTTTTTCGCTGCTATAAACTAAGTTGCACCCAAATCTGGTGCCACGTTGCATTAGCATCACCTCAACAGCAGTAAGGGCCCCTTCCTGTCCATTTGGAAAATATAAGTAGGTTTTCAAGCAGCACTCCAAAAGGAGAGTGCTTTGGCAGGCTTTGAAGTTCACAGAAATAATGCTCCTAAAAGCATCCTGCGCCATACACAAAACACCAACATGTTGTTCAGTCAAGAAGCACAGAGTGAACGTGAATGTTCTGGATGTTTTTGATGTCTTCTAATGTTGGACTCTCTCCTCCAGCAGCAGCAGCAGCAGCAGCAGGAGCTTGTCACTTGCTGATGATGTTCATTCTTCTGTCCACTTATTAGCACATTTATCTTCTCCACCATAGTCTGTAAGCAACACCAGAGGTTTGAGTCTGAAAGAGTCCCGCCTTCATTTCTCTTTTAGTTAATCTCAATTTGTTTCATTTCATTGGCCAGTCCTGCTCTTTTGTTGCTGCACACGAACGCTTTCTTGTCTCAAAAAAACCGGGATCTTTGTGGAAAAAAGATACGGCGAATGCAACTGAACACCACAGGGACGCAGAAAGACTCTTTTATTTTCACTTCTCTCCACAGTTTAGTGTTTCAGTTACACCCTGAAGGCTGTAAAATCTGTCATCTAATCATATCCTCACAGTCTTAAATGCCACATACGCCCATACCAGCCGGGAAAGTGGACCTTTCTGTGGATTTAAGAGGATATGAGGTTATTTTTGTGAGATTCATGATGGTGTGAGGCACTCCCATCCATACTTAGAGTGATGACTGAAGAGGTGAAGTAATATGGCAGCGAAGTGATGCAAACAAGTTGTGTAAGATGTTTGTTGCCCCAGGAAACCATTTCTTCTCCTTTTATTTACTCATATTTGTGATTGAGAATGGGAAAAGATAACACATAATTGTATTAAAGTCATTGTCGAAAATAAGGTCCTCTATAAAACCACCACTGTTCTCCATCGAAATAAAGTGTTTTGAGCAGAAACGAAAAAAGAAAGTACCAGAAAATACCAGACTGTGTATCTGCCAAACTGATTTTAATCTGATACCTGCTCCTCCAAGATGTTGTAACGATAAATGAGCTTTGTTTGGGTGTGCCATGCTCAATACAGATATCCTTAGACAAAATATTCCTGAATTATATTTCATTGCTGCTGCTCTTTAACAGTTAAAAGTTGAGCCAAGAGACCATCCTTCCTTATCCGCTTATCCATTACCAGCTCCCAGGGGCAGCAGTCTCCATGACCACCACTCAAATCACACTGCCCCACATCATACCTTTGGCAAGTGGTGAGGCCACTGGAAGCCAACCACTCTAACCGCGATTGGGATTCACCAGGAGTTGAACAATATAGTTTCACACCAACGACAGGAACATTGCTTCTGGGCCAAAGGGAAGGCCTTTTTGCATAAACCAGAATATATATATATACATATATACATATAACCATATCACCCAAGCAAACAATTATATACTGTTTGTCTTCATCAGCTTTACATTGTGACCACAGTCAGAAAGACAGAGACAGCAAGGTCTTTTTCATAACAATCTCATTCTTATTTTGTGATAATCATTCCTGGGTCTTGACTTATCAATGAAGTTGGAATTGTATAGTATACAACTCAATAGTAATATTATCATAGTAAAATATAATAACCATAATAAGATAACCTGCAATTACAAAACCACACACAGCAATAATTATTACTCACTAAACTACGTATACTACTAACATTAACATGATGTTATTGATCTACTACTATCTTACTTATCCACTAACAAACACTGTTCACTGTTCAGGTCTTACTCATATATATGTTGCATTTTTTGTATTTTATTCTATCTATCTATCTATGAATCTATGAATCTATCAATCAATCAATCAATCTATCTATCTATCTATCTATCTTTCTATCTATCTATCTATGGCCATGTTTTCTCTATAGATGATGTAGAGAAGATTAAAATCATAGCATTGTAATTTATCTTACTTTACACAACCTCTCTGTCTCTGTGCTCCTGGTCCAGCTCTCCAACCAGCAAACAAATCTAATTTTTTTTCACTAGATTTTAAGGTTTGTTTCATTCCCAGCGTCTGAAATAGCAGATGAACAGAACCTTGTAGAAACATTCTGGACTGATTCTGAGATTAATAAAAGTCCAAGACTGAAGGTTGCTTTAAAGACAATCAATGGATCCTGAAACCTCTTAAGGAGAGATGGAGGGAATCACAGCAGCTACAGCAGCTCCGTGTAATGTGACATGTCCTTTGCACGCTTTTACAAGTTTTATTAGAGATCTTGACAGATTGGGTTTGATCTGGCACGACATGTTGGAAAGAGCGCAGCAGATCAGAGAGGAGGCGAGGCAGAAGCACTAACACCTCGGAAAGAGTGAGGGGAAAGCATGATGAGGAGGTGGGAATTAGTGCTGAATTAGGGAACGCTTTGATTGGAAACTGATTGACTGTTGGTTGGCAAAACATGAAAGAATGACCTTGGATTTACCAAAGCAAGTATGGATTGGCTGGCAGCGTCTCCACTGGTCCTCTCGTTATTATTTTTTAAACCCTCTCTCGCTGTCAGTGCATGGAAAAGCAGAAAAATACACAAAACTGGGAAATACACACATGCACACACACACACACGGAATGAAGATACACTCTCGCATGTGAGCACTGACACAAAGCAGCTCCACTTCCACGTTTTTTTTTTTTTTTTCTACTCCCCGTACCGAGGCGATGGGGGGAAAATGAACACACAGGCACGTAGGACAAGCCAGAGTTGAGAGAGCAACTTCAAAGTGAGGCAGATGCAGGGACAGCATCCTCTGAATAAATTTCCCGGCCACCAGTCGATCTGCCCCCGGGCTAAGATTGTGGCTGTTCGCATCTCTCCTGACCCTCTCATCAACTTGCTGTTAAAACCAATCCTGCTCTAACAAGGCAGTCACAGTCAGCAGGGAGGAAGCAAGTGGTACTGGTAATATAAAGAAGACGGGGGTTTTTTTCCCCGTTTTAGAAAAGTTATTCATTTTCCTGAAATATGTGATTTTTATTTTCTTAAAAAAGCAACGGTGGTGATGAATAACTCAGTGTGAGTGAAGGAAAAAAAAAAATCGGGAGTGTTTTAAATCTATAAGATGTTAAATGTGAAGTTGTGATGAATTTTAGACAAAGCAATAAAATAATTGTTCAAATTATTCATAGTTGAAAAAAAAACTATAGTATTTACAATCCTGGGCTCTGTCGCTGCTTCACTCTCCACTGCAGGCAATGATATGAACATGTTTAAATGAACTGTTCCTTGAGTTGAATTCCGTGCTGCGACTGTATTGTTTTATTAATTCATTCCTCTTCATCCCCTGTATGTGTAACCAGCTCACAGAGACAGGAGTCTCTATGACTGCCACCCAAATCACACTGCCCCTTCCTGTGGGTGGTGAGCCCACTTGGAATATAATATTTGCCCACGCCTGAGGTACATGGACAAGCAGTCAGTGTTAAGATAATCACGAAAATCTTCTTCTCCGCAATTTCCATCTCCCCCTGTCCTCTGTATCCTCTGACTCCAACTACCTCCATGTCCTCCCTCTCTGCATCCATCAACTCCTCTTTGTCTCCTATCTGGTAGCTCCATCATTCTTCTACCAATATAACCACTGTCCCTCCTCTGAACATGTCCAAACCAAAAATCTAAATCAATCAAAAAGCAAAATCATGGAGATGTGTGACCCGAGAAAGTGTGACTGACCACAAGTAGTCTGGATTATAGACCAGAGGTGGACAAACTTTTGGACTCATGGGCCACAGTGGGTCCCAGAATTAGACATGGGGGCCGAGTTAAGAGCAGAAAGATGGAACGGTCTTTGAACTAAAATAAGTTGCATGTAAAACCTGTGTAAAAAACCTCATATGCTAAACTTCTAACAGCATTTATGATGTCATCACTTGAGGAAATGCAGGAATTGCAGGGAAAATGCAGAAATATAATCATAGGACCAATAAATAATGTAATTCAGACAAAGTTGGTGGGCCCTTGTTTGCCCATGTCTGCTATAGACTATAAGACATACTCCCACAGTGCAGTGGCCACACAGATCAATACAATTCTGTTTAAAATGATTTTTGATGGATCTAATGCTTTAACCGGTTTCAAAACACGTATTATTGCCATGTAAACTCCAAAGACACTGAATTTATTTATCTCGTACGATTTCCCACAGCTGTGTTATATCTCACTGGGCTGTTACAGCTCGCTGAGAACACTTTTAATGTGAATGCCTGTGGTGCTCCATGGTACGCTGCTGAAAGTGAGGCCTGAGTGAGAAATATCAGTGTTTTGTCAGATATTTTATTTACCTCGGTGTTGACTTGTTTTAATATTTGATTCCTTTATTAAACTTTTATCAGGGCTCCGGTGCACGAATGTGCTCTGAATAATTGTAATTGCACCTGCTGGGACACGTATGCACGGTCTGTTACATCTGTGACGTGTGATTTGTTTAAAAAAAAAAAAAGGTGGATAATTCTTCATTGTGTTCTTAGGTATGTTGACCTATGAAGTTCTTGAGGTTATGAAATATTCCTGGTAATTATTAGGCTCTGAAATTTCACAGAAAGACATTTTAACAGCGAATATTAGTTGAAAAGGCTCTCTGTTTCATGCTGTGCATGCTGTTTGGCCCAGGAATACAATGATGTGCAGCCCTGAGGGCAAAAATCACCTGTGTGTGTGTGTGTGTGTGTGAGTGTGAATGTTTATGAGCACACACAAGAATATCTGTGTGCATGTGAAAACACGCAGTCCTAACTACCCTGCTCTCTCTGTGCAGTTTATAGAAGATGCTGCCTGCTACTAGGGCAGCCTATATGTTTCCTTTAACTGAATACAAAAACACACATTGCGGTACACCTGCACACACACACATAAATACACACATCTCGGAGGATTGGGGATCTAATGAGGCCCGTGGAGACGCTGCTGAATTGTCAGTCAGCCCTCAGTCTGCTGACATGCAGTCGACAGCATCAGTGGCTTCTTCCCTGCCTGTCAACTTGCATCAGAAGTTTGGAAAAGTCCAGCGGAATTTTCGGCACTGTGAGCCAGAGAGACAAGATGGAGTTGAGCTGGTGTGTGTAAAAATACTTTTACACAATGGTGCAAAATAAGTGCAAGTCCCTGTGTAAAGTCTTAATGCTTCCGTCGTATATTTTAATCCATCTTTGTCTGCTCGTGCGTTACCACGTCGTGTGGTCAGCACTATCCAGGGACGGAACCCTAGAGTTCCAGGCCAATGACAAAGAGATTGGCTTTTAACTAAAGTGCCAGAAAAATCCATTCATTTATCTTTATCTGTTTTTCTGATTACTGGATTGCAGGGGCAGCAGTCTCCAAGATTGCCACCCAAATCATACTGCACCATAATGTGAGTCTTTCTGTGGGTGGTGAGACCAAAGGAACATATATTTCTGAGTGAAAAATAAATGTATATAGAACAAAATACACATAAAAAATTTTGTTAACTGCATTTAAATAACTAGAAAAAATAGATAGGTTAACATTTGGTCAAATTAGATGAAAAATGTTGCAACAATAGATAAAAGCAAAGTTAGGAAGTGTAGCAAGACGTGATACAAATATGTTAAAATGAAGCAAAGTGATTGAGACTTTGAGACAACAACATAGTTAAACTCTGATATTTAGCAAGTATAATAATAACAAATAGAAAAACAGAATCAGGACCAGGTTTAGATTGAGATGGTTTGGACACGTGTCCTAGAGATGGAGCTACCAGGTAGGAGACAAAGAGGAGATTGATGGATGCTGTAAGGAAGGACATAGAGGTAGTTGAAGTTGAGAGTTGAAGATACATAGGACAGGGGGAGATGGAAGATGTTCACTCGCTGTGGCGACCTTCGGAAAAAAAGTGACAAGCCAACCACAGGAAGGCTCACAGTGTGATTTGGGTGTCAGTCTAGAGAGAGCTGTGACCTGGCAACATTCATCTTCACTTCATCATAAGATGAATGACTTAATACTAATGATACAAAGATAAATCACGGTTGACCGCATGTGGTCTGTAAAGAGTTATGTAGTCTGGAAA
This sequence comes from Paraplagusia blochii, assembly GCA_016785265.1. NCBI lineage: Eukaryota > Metazoa > Chordata > Actinopteri > Pleuronectiformes > Cynoglossidae > Paraplagusia > Paraplagusia blochii. The sequence continues at coordinate 39,533 of JAFBJS010004345.1, forward strand.
AAAAATAAAGCCAGTCATTAAAATGAAATAAATTAACATTTTAAAAATCTTGACAAAATGTTGACTTAAACCACAGGGAAATATTTTGGATAATAAATGTTGAATGACTTCCAATGATTAATGTGTCATCTCCCAACCTCTGTCAGCTGCACCTCACTTTCACTCCTTTCTATTTTCTTGTTCAGCTCCACCTTCATTCCCGAGAGGTGAGCCACTCTTGTCCTGGGTGTTGAGGTACTCGTTGTGTCTATAGTTGTGCCGTAATAGGCCAGGCTAATCCTAGGTGTTATTGAGCTTTACCATTCCCAGTGTATTGTTTCAGGACATGCAGACATGCAATTTACATGGCAGCATGCAATTATGACTCTCCCACTGGCCTGTCATTTTCACACAGCAGCAGCCAGTGTGGTCTGTATGTGTTTGTCTTCACACCACATTACCAAGGACATTAAGGCACCTTTTCATGAAGGATAACCAGTTTAACACCTGGTTAGAAGAGAGCAAGTCCTAAAAGTTGAAAATGAGTTTTGGTTCAATGTCAAAGTGGAACATCATCAGACTAGAACAGATATGGGCCACACTGGATACTAAAAACTGACAGGGGGTGGGGGCTGGTCAGGAGCAGAAAGATTGAGCTTTTGTGTGAACTAACATCATTGACGTGTAAAAATCATGAATCAAGGATAAAATGCTTTTAGTTTATCTGCACTGTCTATTGGGAAATGCTAGCAATGCAGTGAAAATGTAGAAGTACAATGATAATATAAATAAAAAGTACTTGTTGGCAGGCTGTATTTAAATGCCAAACATGCCACATCTGCCCCCTGGGTCAGAGACAGCCCATGTCTTGTCATGGAAGCCATGTTTCCTTTAGGACTATTTATTATTTCCTTTATAATTGTAATGTTTTTAATATGTTCTCAGTCTAAATATATACAAATGTACACACACATGTCACAGATGTGATTTATTTGGAAAAAAAGATGGATTTTCTCTTTTTTGTATTTTGGTAAGTGTGGTGAACTATGAAGGTTTTTTTAAAGTTAAGTAAAATTCCTGGTTATTAATGAGGCTCTGAAACACACACACATTTATAAATATACAGTTTTATCTATGCTCTGTTGTCTTCTTCTGGGCTTGTGAGTGAGTGTAAATTCTAATGTGAAAAACTATAAAGTTGACTAGTAACATCATAATATTTATTGGTTGATATTACAAATATTTCAACCCAACCACTAATTCATATCATTTTTGATCTTCTTTTAACAATGGTCAAGGAAATTCAACAACACAGCACAGGAAGTTCTACTCTAAGATAAAGTTAGACTCTTCAGAAGGTTTGAAATAGTATTATTTTAGTCACTAATTGGTCATTAATATTTAACAATTTTATAACCATTAACAGGTAAATACGAGCAGAAATGGCGGTAAAGTATTAGAGCTAAGCGTTAACAGAGCCCCGACCAACCAATTCAATACTACTACCAGTACAACTACTACCACTACAGTTATAACCACTTTAACAATATATTGAAAACAGCAACAAGAGTTTTTATTATTATTTTTAATTATTTTAACTCGTTCTCGACCGTTTGTGTCGTGTACGTGCGCGGGACCGCGCGAGCAGCCCGGTGTTTGGAGGGTTAAACAGGAAGGAGCTGATATACACGGCGCTGAATGAAGTGTCGATTTTCAGCTCTAACTCCTCCTTCTCCTCACTTTACTCCTCCTCCTCCTCCTCCTTCGTTCTCCTCCTTCTCTGTTCGCTGCCTGCGCTCTTTCTTCCACTCTAACAGTTGAGTAGTTTTGTACAGGGCGCATTCCCCGGCAGCAATGTGGAGGGAAAGAGCGAGCACGTTCAGCTGAAAACACACTCCCGCTACCACAACAACAAAAACACCAGGAGGAGTTTTATCCTAAAGTTTTCTTTTTTTTGTTTTTGAAAAAAGTTTTATTATTTTTGTTTTTCTCCTCAGCCTTGTGGCTGTAGTTTGACTTCAAGCCGTGCCTTTTTAAACTCTCGGGGAAGAAAGGCGACCGCAGCACTGACGGTTCGTTTTATTTTTTTCATTTTTGTTATCGTTATTATTACAATTTCCGGTTTTCTCAGAGTTTAGGATTTTTGTGGGATGTGCTTGTTCGTTCCTTGAGGAACCTGTGCGTCGCTGGGACTTGAGTTGTGGATCAGTTGGAGCAGGAGGAGAGAGATTCCTCAGGGACACAAACTTCTCCTCGCGCTGCAGACCAAGGACGAAGAGGAGAAACTTTTCTGCGCATCCGGTCACTGAGCAGACTTCATTCTAATTTCCTTCACCGGCAACTTTTTAAAACTGTGGATTAACTGTCGTGGCCATCGCCAGACATAGTGGTCATGGCGCACGGGATGAAGAGCTGAGCAGGGACGATTTTGGACCATGAGCAGTTCCTTGTAGTTTTTGGTCTTTGCTGCTCCTTATTGGCTCAGTCGGACTAAGACGCTGATCTGATCTTTTCTAGTGCCCAACTGTTGCTTCGACTGTTTCCTTCTTTTTTTTTAACCCATAAACGCGTCCAGTGCCGCTGCCAAAATGCCTCAGCTGAACGGAGGTGGTGGGGACGACCTGGGGGCCAATGATGAGATGATCTCTTTCAAAGACGAAGGAGAGCAGGAGGAGAAGATATCCGAGAACGTGTCTGCAGAGAGGGACCTGGACGATGTCAAGTCCTCCTTAGTGAACGAGTCGGAAAACAATAGCAGTTCATCAGATTCTGAGGTAAAACGACATCTCAACATGTTATTGTTTCTAAGATTGACCCCAAAACTCAACCTCCATCAAGTTTGCAAACTTCTGCAAAGTCTCAGTCTTAATATTAACACTGATTTGATCGAACCTAGTCGGTTCAGCCCATTATTCCTGCAAAAGTTGGTCCAGAAACTTTATTGCCTATGGACCCTGACACTCAAACACAACCTTCCAGCACAAACATATCCTCCATCCTGAAGTAAACAGTGTCCCACCACTAAACAAAACTGGGAACTAAGATCTGAATTATTTCACACTCGTAATCTTTCCCTCTTGTTTTTTCTTGTCAGCAAGCAGAGAGGCGCCCCCAAACCAGGGCTGACTCAGAGAGTTACGAGAAAACCAGAGACTACTTCAGCGAAGGTAAATACATGCTTAAACGTAGGATAAAATAACACACTCTGGTGCCTTCTTGTGTTTTGCGCTTGGTCGTCCAGTTGCATTTCAGTGCCTCCTGTTAATCTTTTTTTTTTTTAAACATTCCTGCAGCATTGAGAAGGCAGCAAGATGGTGGCTTTTTTAAGAGTCCTCACTATCCTGGCTACCCGTTTCTCATGATCCCGGACCTCACCAATCCCTACCTGTCCAATGGCTCGCTGTCTCCCACAGCCAGAACTGTAAGTATTACTTTAGTCTTGTCCCTTTCACCAGTCACTCTATTTTCACGTTCTACACTTCCCTGTGCACTGACGTCCTGCCATATTCCTTCCGGTTGGACTCCTTTAAGGGGCACTAACTGCTTCTTTGTTCTTTTTGGAGGCTTTACGTTTCTTAGTGCCACCAACCTCCGCAGGTCCTGCAGCTGAACTTCTTATTCAGACAAAAGTCAACATACATTAGCCAGCAGAAGAGGATTACTTTTTTTTCCCCCACAGACGCACTGTACTACTGACTGAATTACACAGCTAATTCATGTGTATTACACAAAGTTGACATTTTTGCATTTCTTTTACAGTAACGGTAAAGAAAGTCTGCAACAACTCTTGCTTGTTGGTACATATTGTTGACTCGCATGGACTTTTTGAAGGTTATACGCAGTAACAACAAAGTAATACCTGTCTTTGACAAACAGGAAAGGGCTTTTCCTTACAGTGTTTGTGACAGTTATCATCCAGTGGTTTTTGCAGTCGGTCACACTAGCATCCCGACATGATTCATATCTGGTTTTTTTAATCCATAGTTGTGGTCAGCTGTAGAAATCCAAGCTACCACATACCAGAGTCATTTTTGTTTCTTTGGTATGTGGTTATAAACAGGATGAGTTGTGCTGCCGTCTGGTTATACAACATGTTGAAAGGCAACATCACTAAGTATTTGATTATGATTAATATTTAGTGTTTCTCAGTGTACTCAGGTAAACACTTGCTGTCATATTTTATATTTATCACTTAGTTACTTTGTAGTTCCTTCTTCTCTGTGCTTGTTTTGTTTTGGATGCCACTCTGTGTTTAAACACGAGATCATGTGTACACACAGAACAATTAACATTAATTTTTATGTTTATTTATGTCTGTGAACCTATGATGAGCAGATACAGGAGTGGTCTAGAGGAGTCGAACTACTAGTCTGCTCTCTTACATCAACCAGAAACTGATGAAGTTTCTTAGTTGAGGAGTTAAATGTTTTTTCAACTCCAAGAAGTCTAGTTGTTAAAAACTAAGCTTTTTGGATGTTTATTTGTATATTGTTGTATGGGGTCAAAGCTGGAGCGTCCACTGAGAGAACTGAAGTTATCCTGCCTACAGAGTTGGTTTGACAGAGTCCTTCTACGTGATCTGTTAGTTGGCAACCGTTTTCAGAGGATTATCTCATATCAGATGCTGATTTTGTCATGGCTTTTTGCAGCACGCCACAAGTCTAGTATGTCTTTACAGTAAGAGTGAGCACCGTTCAGGGGTAAATATTGGAGAACAAAATAATCAGACAACACATGGCTAGTAAATGTTGTTAATGTCACGTCAGTTGTACAAACCTCCTTAAAGTAATCCCCGCCAATTGCTCTGGTTTCGTCAATCCCTCTGTTCGTGTGAACCCCCTCCTCCCAACTTGCATCCTGAAAAAAAAAAGTACTTTCGTTAAGGCCTGGCAGGCATCTGACTGAAAGGACAAGTCCTCCTCCCCCAACTACACCCCCTTCTCTTTCTATCTTCTTTTCAGTGTCCACTCCCTTCTCCTCCCTGTATCTTCCATTCAATTAGAAAGGCGTTAGTTTGACCATTGTTATTCTGAGCGGCCTTGATGGCTTCATTGGAGGTCTCCATTGGGGCTCATTAACTAAATGGCCACTCGGCTTAAACTGGGTGATGCATATCACTGTGTCAACAACAGCCTACAGAGTTTTTCCATTAAAAAAGCAGTGACAAAGGTTCAGCTGGTTTTGTATGATAAAGACACAACACATGAAGTTAAACCAATAATGGTTTAGAAGAAACCTGCTATGTGATGGTCCTACATTATGTCTACTCGAGTTTTTCAATTTTACAAAGTTTTCTCACTTCCTTGTGCTTTTTTTGCCCAGAAAGGAGCTGGAAATTGAAAGGGTGACTATTGTGTTTTGTGGCAAGTTAGACATAATAGCGGAGGACTTAAAACTCTAAGGCCTAATCCTCCATATTATGAATAAAAGGGAATAAGGTCAATGGGGCAGGGTGAGCTGACTGTGTCCATCATCACTGTGGCAGAAAACAAGCAGGCAAACAATGGCTGGCATACTTAGCAGATGTCTCAAGCTCCCTATATCGCGCCGTGCTCAAGACTTCGTGTGAATGCATTGAGTTTGATTGATGGAAGGTTTGACTTTGCACCTACTTAGGTTCGAAGGCAGGGGTTTGGTCTGTTTACACCTGTGGATGAGGTTGAATTCCGAAGAGGATATTTTCCTCTGTCTTGCAATGCGTTTATCACAGACTTATTTGTGTGTTTACCTCAGTGGTGAACAATAACTCGTGGATCTGTTCACAATTAAATCACCACTATACATACAGTTTTCTTTATTCTATATATCAATATATATATTTTGCCAATTACTGCATAAATACTAGCTTGTTTTTTTTAATTCTGTCAGTATGTAAGCGAAACCTTGTCAGTGTTCAGTCTTTTTACTAGGTTCATTTGAGTTCACGGAATGTTGTGTTGGTACTTACTGGCTTGTATGGCATGTTTTGTTTGTTTTTTGCATGTGTTGCATTAGATCGAGCTTGTTGATCCCTAATCTCCCTGCCAGTCAAGTTAGGTTTTAAAGGTAAACGAACGTGAAGGGCAACAAACTAAGCTACCAATACACCTTAAATCGGTGTAATTTGCTACAACTGACGTCGCCAATCACACCTTAGACCTTAGCTGTATTAACCCTCTTCCCAGCAGCATATGGTAATAGATTCAAAGTCAGTAACAAGGTTATTTACATGTTGCACATGTGATGCTGTTCAGAATTGGCAAAAAAATTTGTTTATCTTTTGAAAACACTGACTCACTGAGTGTTGACTAAATGAGGAAACAGGTTCTTAATTCGATTAAAGGTATGTACAACAACACTGCAGATGAGGATAAACCCAGACATTTTGCTCATGCTCTGTGTGATGCTCTGGAGTAGGGGGGTGCAGCATTTGTGTTATCTAGGTTAAATGACATGAAAAAGTCATGCTTTGTGACACTTCTAGCCTTCCATACACTGCCTTTATAGAAAACATGGGAATTGCAGTTGGAAAAAAACAGAAATATGTCCGCACTCCAGTTTGCTGGGCTGCATTACTAAGTTTAGTTTGCCTAGGCCTGGTATAGAATGTGCCAAAAAAGTCTATAAATACTGTTGCTTTTTTGTATAATATATATAATATATATATTATATTAATTTCCCCAAACCTAAATTAATTTTTATTTATTTAAATTCCTTTGTTTTGTATTGAATTTAATTATGAATGTTACGTAAACCTACATTTTTCAAGCCCACTAACATTGGTAAAAATCTCTGGAAAACTCGGTTCTCCCTCTTTCTTTGCCTGTTCTATTTAACGTTCTCTTCTACGACCATTGTAGAACCGTTTTCATCAACATAACAGTTTATATCAAGGTGTGGCTTTTGACTGAGCTACCATTTTGACATTGACCTTATATTTCAGGGATAAGATGCGAAGCTCGAGTAACAGTTTCAATTTTTGTAACCAGAGGTTAAACAGTGTGTGCCTGCAGGTTATTGTCACACATTGTGTCTCTTTTTACAAACCCTCCCTTCTTCTCCTCTGACATCTTTGTGTTTTTTTTTTTCTGTAGAACTAGAGCTATAATAAAAAAAGAAAACTATGTGAATCTGTATAAAGCCGTCTACGTGCCAGGACTTAAACGAGTGCACTGTTAAATAATAGATGCAAGATGTTGCACAAGAGTCATGGTGCGGTGATTTCACCCTACGATGTGCTACATGATGAAGGATTTGAGGCCTGAACTTTTTTAAAATTTTGGATGTGGTAACCCTATCACGAGCAATGAGAGACAGGCCTACGTGGGATCAGCGGAGAGGTCCCCCGGGGGCCGAGCATAACTGATTTAAAGCCTGCTCGGAGCTGACATTCCGCTGTAATCCACTGAGAGCTAAGGAGGAGGTTTTATGTTTGCAGAGATGTTCCACCAGACTTTTGCCTGCCGTGGTCGTGTCGAGCCAAAGAGTTATTTTTTTAAGCACCCCCTCCTACAAATCCAGCTCATTGTTTGTCCATTCATTGATGTGATTAACGTCACATTGTTCCTGTAGTGACAGACTGCTGCCAGATTTAATATGTGGACATATGTCCTGTTTGACGCCACCACCTGTCATCTCTATCGGCTGGTTGAGATAACCTGCTGGTAAATCATCATCCTCAGTAAAGAGTGAAATGCCTCTCGTGTGTGAGAAATGGCAAGTAGGCGAGAAGGAAACTGAGTGCGCAAATATGTCTTCACATACACACACACTCAGTCAAGCAGTAAAGTACAAGAGCTCCAGAGCACACAGTGTCAAACTGAGGGTCGGGGGCCAAACTTGGGACCACAGCTTATTTATATTAGGCCAGCACAGACATATCAAATGATAAATCTATCTATCTATCTATCTATCTATCTATCTATCTATCTATCTATCTATCTATCTATCTATCTATCTATCTATCTATCTATCTATCTATCCATCCATCTATCTATCTATCTATCAATCTATCTATCAATCTACCTATCTGGTCGTTTTTTCCCCGTCTCAGGTGGCGGTTTAACTCCTTTCAGAAAATTCCACATTACAGAGATGTTTTCAGTAAAATACAAGAGCTCCAGAGCACACAGTGTCAAACTTAGGCGCGGGGGCCAAACTTGGGACCACAGCGTATTTATATTAGGCCAGCACAGACATATCAAATGATAAATCTATATATCTATCTATCTATCTATCCATCCATCTATCTATCTATCTATCTATCTATCATTTTAGCAATCTATCTAGCAATCCATTTCCCTATCTATCTAGATCAGGGGTCTCAAACTCAAATAAGTTGAGGGCCACCACCCACATCATCATTTCACTGAAGGTGCCACACCAGCTTCCCTGTCGTTCAGGTTTTTGGAATTATAGGATTTACCATTAAATGTGTATAAGATATTATTGTAAATTCAACGTCAGGGTGGGGGCCACAAAATATTGTTCCACTGGCCGCAAATGGCCCACGGGCCACATGTTTGAGACCCTTGACCTAGATACAGCTGAAAGGAATTTTATCATTTTGCCTTAATGCATTATTTATACATGTCATTTATTTAGGTTCCACAAATTCTCAGTCTATCAGTCCCTGATCCGTCCAAAGAAAGGATTATGTAACATACATTATTGGTTGATCCAGATTCATTGTTTACACAAAACAAATGTTTGTTTCCATACATACAAAAAAAAAATCACCCTTACGTAAATGGAGAAATGGGAAACCACAAACAACTGCTGTCAACTTTTCAATAGGTATTACGTTCGGCTGTAAATATGACTTGGACATGATAGTTGAACAGAATATGATTTGGGATTGAAATATGAATGGAGAGCTTGTATAGGTCTGAACATGTCAGTGGCTATGACTGCATGCCTGTCCTCCTGCCCCCCTTCTGCTGCTGCTATTGGTGCAGACAAAGAAAAGTCAACACAGACATTGTCCTGCTGAATAAAAGAGCCTCTCCCTGCATAAGCACGGCCTATTTGTGTTGAGGTGTCTTTTCATCAGGTGGTTACCTTGGAATTTCACTCACCTTGTTGCATGTGCGCACACATGCACTCATGCGTGCTGCGCATCGCTGTGTGTGTGTGTGTGTGTGTGTGTGTATTGAGGGTTAGTCGGGTGTGCAGGTATGGCATAGTATGACTGTGTGCTCTTGCAACAGAGGGAGCAGTGTGCGCAGCTCCACGCGCTGACAACGCTGGGCGTTGTAGTGCCGAATGTAAGAACGCAAACATTTTTTCGAGCAAGCGCTGTGTCAACACAGCTAACATTTTTTTGACTAGGTTTATAGTTCTTAAAGGATTTTTTTTCTTCAAAGGCAAACACATCCTCACAAATTTAGTGGCGCTCTTCAATTATGAGCAGATTTCCACCGACCACAGAAATGCCAGTGCTGGTTGAGAGCTCCTGTCTGCAGCAATTCATTTTGGTGAAGAACTCATTGCCCAGATCAAGGAAATTCATATTCATATGCGGCAAAATAATATTAATTTTGTTGAGAAAGATTTGTGGGTATGGTTTTGAATTAATGGCATTTTTTTACTGTGTGCCTTAGCGATGACATCGCTATTACACTGTCAGTGTCAGGTGTAATTACAGAACATAAACCAGAGCTGTTTGGAGACAGTGGAAATTGTCGTCGTATCCTGTTACACTTGACAAACCTTTATATGCAGTGATATATAATCCGTCATGTAGCTAATAAATGAAATGCCATACTTCAGAACACATTGTTTTAATTTGTTTTATATAAAATTTATTTTGTATTTAGCAGAACTGTGTTAATGGTCTCAGTCCTGTATTGGACCAGTTCCTTTTTGGTTTCTGTGCAAAGCGCAATTTGGCGTCTGTTACTTTTCCTTTCCCTTACTGCTGCTCCACCACCTCAGAACCCACTCACCCACCCTCCTGCCTGACATTACAAATTCTGTTTATAGCCTTCTCTGGCTCTTCAGTGTGAGACCCATCAGGAGCATCTCTGCGCCCTTTGAGGGATGAATTACCAACATCTCCCCCTCTCCAGTCTCAGACTCCCTGTGTTCAGTGACATCAATGAATCCCTTTGATATACCAAGATGAATATGTGTGCAAATGTGTTCTTTTTTTTTTATCAATTTATGTTTTTCTCATTTGCGATGTGTGACCAAAGCTACTGCACAGTTTCGACACGCTGATTTTTTGTGATACTAATGTAAGTAAATTAGTAAAATAGTAAATTAATGTAAGTCTAAATTTAGAAGGTCATTTTGAACCAGAAACTTAGGTTAAAAATGACAATTTTTAAGGGATCGAAACTTGTTTTGTCCGTTTTCAGATATGGATGTCAGCCATTTATTCTAAGCAAATGCAATTTCCTCCTCAATGCAGGGTCAATGAAGGGTTAAGCTTGTTATAAATGAGCCCATGGCCACAGCCACTTCTCAATGGCAGCAGTTGGAAGTTTTTTTTAGGGATGACACAGGACTTGCACACAATTAATGCCTGCATTTGGAGGCACATGTAATGTAAATGAATCATTTGGTAATTCGAGTGTCACCAAGGACAAAAAGCCAGGATTTATTTAAATGTATTACTTAGAAGTTAGAAAAGTTTTTGTCCTGGTAGTTTCTACGACAACCGAGAACTAACTGCATGGTGAATAGACATTTCCAGTACTCGTGTCCATTTCCTGGTCAACAGGTAGCAGAGATGTAGATATAGTCAAATGTCTCTGCATAGCTCACTTTGAGCTGAGCAGCACACACTATCACTGTCTTCTATTAAAGTATCTAAAGCTGCAGCAGAACACCCATTGTGTAGATGAACAGAAATTAAAAACATAATCATGGAGTGGTAAATCAAACGCACACTCCTTATGCTGACACGCAAAATAAATCACAGATTGTGACAGACAGTTGTTGCAGCACACCCACCTGTCTTAACCTGACTCCGGGAAAGTGTTAGCATCGTAAATAATCTGCAGCCAAATCTGCCAACTTCCCTTCTGGTTCATTGTGAAACCAAATATAACAAGCCTAATCAAATTCTTGTGTGTTTTCTGACGATGGAGTGAATGAGTGGCCCCAGGAACAGCATGAATCATGGAGTAGATCTATCTATCTATCTATCTATCTATCTATCTATCTATCTATCTTCAATCTTGCCCTTGTTGATGAAAGTGTCTTGGATTCGTTTTTTTATGCTGCTGACTGGATGACCTCTGTTCTTTCCTGGATTGTGTTAATAAAGTACCATATTAAAATCTAAATCTAAAAATATAGTAAAAACTATCTATCTATCTATCTATCTATCTATCTATCTATCTATCTATCTATCTATCTATCTATCTATCTATCTATCTATCTGTCTATCTATCTGTCTATCTATCTATCTATCTGTCTATCTATCTGTCTATCTATCTATCTATCCCTTATCTTGTGTCCCAGGTTCATTATAGCTGTTACCACTACTGTTGAGCTAACGTAAAGAAATCTTTCTCTTCCATAATTATACCTTAAATGCTTTTCTTCCATGCTAATAAAACGTGATTATACAGCAGGAAGAAAAAGAAAATTCTCCAAACAGGGTTTCATCAGTCTGGTATTCCATGCAGCTGTTTTCAGTTTAAGCACTGCAGGCATCAGGAGGGAGAGAGATGGATTGAGAGACTAGGAGATTGTTGATGAGATGTGGTGTTTCCAGCACAAACTGGGACAGATATGTGCCCTGCTATTCCTTCCACCGTTGTCCAGAGGTGGGCTGGTGTCCAGACCTAGAGGCAGTCACAGGCCAATCAGGAAACAGCAGGAGTCCATCATATCATGCACTTAATAGCATCAGCACGACTAAGATTTGTTGAAATGTGCGCTTTGCTCCGGTTTGAAGAAAAAGTCCTGCACATGGTGTACTAAAGGCCATGTCCTTCAGTATGTGTGTGCTGTTGTATGAGTGAGGTTGTGGTGGTCATACTAAATTAAGATGTGGATGGATATCTATCCAGGATGAGGATAGTGGACAGCAAGAGGAGCAGCTGTTCTTCTTGTTAAAGTTATAAATCAGCCCACACCGACTGCATCCCGCTGACTTTGTCCCCTGTAATGGTGGGGAAGGTTTGGAACTGTGCTGTGGCTCGTGTCTCCCTGTGGATACATGTCACGTCAACACACTGCACTCTCTCACACACACACACACACACACACACACACACACACACAAATGTGATCTCGTGCACGCTTGCATTCATTGGTTTATGTTGACTGACTTTAAACAAATCCAGATGTTTCAAATCATAATAACATTGGATTTTTCTCCTTCCTAGAATCTATGGTACTTTATAATAACTTAATGATATTGTGTTGCTGACAAATAGGTTTTATGGTTATATTATTTTTCATGAAAGGGTGAAAAAAGAAGGCACAGAAACTGTTAATGCCCCTTAAAGTCATTTGTTTATTACGTAACGTGAAAGTAAATACTTTTTGTTGGGAAAGTATTCTAAATGTTTTTTTTAAATTGCTGGAAAGAAGATATTAAATTAAAACAAAGTAAAGTAAACAAAGTCAATGCAGTAACAAAACCTACAAGTCCATCTGAAATTCCCACTTTTGTCTTTTGTCTAACTCCATGTCCTAAAAACCAGTAAACCAATAAAGCAGTGGCTGTAAGTGATGGAGCAGCTGATGGGACGGACTTTCCTGCTATAATTAGATTTTTCTTCTCCCTCTAAAAACAGAAATAGCGTGTCAAACGAGTCGTTGGGACAAAAAGATCCGAGGTTGGGTGTTTCTTTTCTCCTCTGTAAAATCTTTCGAGGATAAGTTCCAAGTTACATTGTATCATTTCCCTGCATGTATTGTAAACCATGTGTCGTGTGTTAATTATACTCTTAGGACATTTTTGTTGAGGCAATGATGTCCAATTTAAAATTTATGTAAACCTTTTAATGGACAAATACTGCATATACCAGACCTGGGCAAACTATGGCCCGGGGGCCGGATACAGCCCATTTTCCCATTTTAATCCGGCCTGCCAAACTTGTCCAAATTATACTGTTAATTTACATTATCCTTCTACCTTATCCCTTCAAAGCCAGCATTTCCCCAATAAATGCTCTCAAAGAGGCTTCAAGCATTTCCCCTTTATTCAATAATTTACTCATCATTTATCTTAGTTAACGCAAATACACAATCCTTCTGATCCTGATCTGGCCCGCGACACAAATATTAGTACCACCTGTGGCCTGCGAGTGGAAATAATTGCCCAGGCCTGTTATATACAATGCTTTTAGTGAATTATTCTTCAAATGTTTGCTGAAGTGACGGGTGTTTGAGTCAATCCTGTTTGTTTGCACTTGGTTTGGTCAACATTTGCAGCTTTATGGCTTAACTATGTGTATATCCATTTAGATTTGTCACCACTAACATATATACATACAGCGATGCTATTTGGACCTGCCCATGTTGAATCATACTAATCCTAAATTGAAGTCACAACGTTCAAGTCCTTTTTATGTCTCCCTTCTACAACCTTGTGGCCCGGAGCTGCGTCCAAACATTGTGTTAAAAGATTGACAAACGTGGTAGAAAAGGGAACATTTTCCCATGACATAAGGCTAAATATTGATAATGAGTTAACCCGTCCTTGTCCTCGGTTTACCCTTAGTTACACTCATAAACCAATTGTACTTGTTAACAAGTCACAATGTTCTACAGAGTAACAAATTGGATTAAAAGGCCCAGCAAAGGCACAAGTCATCTCAAATGTGTAGCCTCCTTATCTACGTCCAGACTTGTGAATCCTGTTAAATGGAATTAACAAAAAAACAGCAGCGGCAGAATTTTTCTGGAATATTCACATGGGCCTTGTTCTTAGGGTTCATCACTCTTCCCTGACCTTGTCTATTCATTTTAAAATTATGAGGTAATGTTCTTGATTAGTTATGAGAAATGGATGTGGTTAGGGGCCTTCTGTGTGCCTCTCAGACATGAGGCACTCTTAAGTGATGCGCTATTCCCCCTTGTGACTGCCTCAGATGATTCATATTGGATTCTTGTCTTCCTAGAGATTTTAGTCAGATATGCATCATAGGAAGCTGATGTTGTTTGCTCCACCTTTCGGCAGCGGAGAATATGTTTTATTGATTTCAGGTAGCTCTTGGAGCACCGTTCCGTTTGCTCCACTGACATAATCCCTCAACCATTTGCATGGTCAAAACTCAAATCCCTGCAATGTGGCTGACTTCAGATTTAGAGTAGCTACATTAGAAAAGATCTAATCAGGCCTATATGACATGGACTAGGCCAAGGAGCCCTTTTGTTTGATTTGTACATAGGGATGCCGGGGCTGCCTATTGGAAATCCCTGAAGCAGGCTTTAGGGGCAGGTCTGATTCTCGTGTGAATTGGGGAGGCTCTATAGCTCTCGGCTGACTTGACTGGGGCTGTATGGGTGTGTTGGCAGGGGGAGCGCTGGTCATGAATAGGGTCTTTGACTACCTCAGACTTGCCCCTGAAAGGCAGGACAAAGACCCTAGGGCAACGGCTTAGAGCCTCACAGCTGAGCTACAGAATGCTTGGCCCAGTCTTCCCTTGCCTTCCTTGCCTAATTTAAATACTACAGTGGCTTTTTAAGGATTCTGGTGATGGTGTGGTTTGCATTCACCAGCGCAACGCTTACCATAAAGTTTTGTCTAAGTTTCTGGTTACTGTATGCGCATGTATACATGCGCCCATCAGTGTAAGTCACAGTTAAAAAAAACTCACCCCTGATTAGATTCATGTTGCTCTTATTTATTTTTCTGCAGACTAACAGACTGCAAATGTGCATCTCACCGCTAATCCCAACTCCACTGTGAGTTGTTAATTATGCAACATCGCCGTTTATCTTCATTCAAGATGGAGCTATCAGCCAATGAGCGATGCACACCTCTAATCACTTGATGATTTCTGACAGATCTGCTCATCGCTTCAGATTTTTTAAGCAGTGGCAGAATAAAAAGCCATAAATCTTTTCCGCAGAGTTAATGGGGTTATTTGAGCCTTGTCCAGACACTCTCTCCACCGAGTGTCTAGTTTCAGATGTCACTCAGAGCTTTGTTTGCCTCCCAGGGTGAAGGGTTAGGGGTTAGGGTTCAGGGCCAGTTGGCTGAGTGGCCACAAAAGCCCAGGCTTCCCCTCAGCACATCCGATCTCTGCGTACACACCAATGTGCGGCCACCATGATGGGATCAGTTTGCAACATTTGTCTTCTCTCATTAGAACCTTAAATTAATTTTCACTCCTGGCGAGATTGCGTTTGTGTTGGACATTGTTGGTAGTTTTTCCAGGAGAGTTTGAAACTGTCTCAAACTTTATCACATGGGGAAAATGTTGCCATTATTCTGTTACAGTTTTTCTCAAGGACGTTTATAACATTTACTATTTAGCTATTTTGTCTATTTCAGCTTGGTAAAGCGTGATAGAGTGTTACTTTACCAAAAAAAAAGTCTTCATCATCTTTCTACTTACTGAACTTTTTGAGTTGCAGCTCAGGCACATCACGCTAACACTCCCCCACCTCTGAGGGAAAAAACTCTCCTCAGTTTCTTTGTTCCGAACAGAAACTTGGTGAGCGCGCGGCCTCACCCTCGTCATCCCCCACAGTCTCAACTTCTTCTCCTTGCACCCACCACCCCCCACCCAAACATATCCTCCAGCCAGGTTTATTATGCCGTTTCACGCAGACCAAAATTGCAGCTGCATGGAGAACAATCTGGAGCACATTAGCTCAGGCGCTGTGATTTATAAATTGTTTCTCAGGCCATAAATCCCTGCTGTAATTGTGCACAAGCACCCTTCTCTTTCTCCAGTCACCCTCCACCTCCCCAACAGCACCAACGTTCCCCCCTCTTTTTCTCTTTTTTTTTCTCTCCGTCTCTTTCTCTGAGAGTAGCGTACAGTTCTGGGTTTAACACTTAATTGTTTGCAGAAGTGCAAATCAGTTTGGTTTGGGAAGAGGTTATGTCAGATAACTGAGCAAGATAAACACTCCTACTACACTTTGCACATTCTCCGTAACGCAACGTTGCTCGGTGAGAGCTGACCATCCATCGCGGGACGTGAGCGTTGTGTCCTCCAGATCAGTTCCATGTTCCTGTGGCTCATGCTCTGCATTCCTGAATCCTGTGTAATTGTGAGGGGGCCTCTCCTCAACTCTGTCCATGGGAATCTGATATTTACAGCAGCCCCTGATCGTAATCACCTCACCGTTCTCATTATGTTGTAGAGAAACTGAAAGATAGCAGCAGCTGTGCATACTGTAGTCAACGGCCTATCCAGCCTTGAGTTCTCGGTGGTCTGGTTTGCGTTGTGCAGACATTTTTTGGAGTCAAGAAACCAGATCTGTTGATAGCAGTCAATTTATTGTCAAGGTCAGACCTGCATATTATTGTCTGGTACAATGGTCACTGTCCCAGGTTAGACTGTCGGACTGCTCTGACACAAATGACAAACACAACAGTTTTTTCCGATAGTTTTACACAGTACTACAAATCAACACAATAGACAGGATGATGTTGAAACGAGGAGCAGAAGTTGAAACAAAGGCATACAGTCTTTTTGTGTCATGTGCCACTGGTTTGTGAAGGAGAAAAACATGTCCTGCAATCAATCCATTTGTTGATAATACGACAAGATTTGCTACCGCAGGACAACAGAAACATTTTCTCTACGCTTACTGGAACCTAAACTTTGTTATTTATTTTTGGCAACATTTTTTTAATAAGGTCTTAAATCGAAATCAGTGAAGTTTAGCTTTGTTGGTGACAGATAAAGTTAACCATGAAATGTGCTTGTTTGGAGACACTGTCATTGTATTGTTTCTTTGTTCCTTCCATGTTTAGTTTCAACAGTTAAATGTCAACAGGTGAAGGCGGTACAGCTCAGGTACCGGTTGGACATTTTGGTCTTGATTTTTCACACACAGTTTGTGCGGGGGAGCTTCTGTTTGTTGAAATACTGCAACAATCACTAACGTTTACACTGTTACTGAAGCTCTCGTGAAAAGTTAGTGTACTAATGCAGCGTAATACATGGTTAATAATTTCAAAAATGTGTGTTATGGGCTAACATTGTAACTGATTGTAAAATATACTGCTCCTCATTTAGAAAAACACATAGCTGATATAAAATAACTGGACAATATATATATATATATATACATATATATATATATAATCTACTCATTAAAACGTAACCTAGATTCCTTTATATTTATATAAAACTGTAATATAAAGGGAGTTTTGCATAGTTTACCTAAAAATCAAAAACAACAGAAGACCTTTTTTCCTCATATTTCTACTCCACTGTGTTTTATTCTGCTTTTCAACATGATAAACCTAAAGATAAAAAAGGACCCCATGACTCAAGTTCATGTGCTGGAGTTGGGTTTTGTTGAAAACATATATATTTTCACAGGGAAACGTATCTCAACAAAGTTTCAGATATGTAAGATGAGTCCTAACGTGTCAGTGTTAGCTAAATTTATGGCCTGATCACGGCCTCATGATGCACCGCATGATGAAAATGAAGAATCTTGATTGCGACAGAATTACTTTTACATATGTTTCAGGTAAAAAAAAAAAAACAAGGCGTTGGCCTGGTTCCAGACCTCCCCGTTGTGTGCTGACAATGCACATAAGTAATCCCGGGGAATGTCATGCTAGTGGGCCGCCACGCTTCATGAGCTGTAAAAGGACTTCTTCAAATGTTATCAATTCAAATCTGTCCATATAGAGGAGGATTAGGGACACATTGTTTCTTTCAACGGCAAGTTCTTACATTTGTGGTTCCTGCAAGTATTATGTTTTTGTTCAAGTAAACTCCTAACATATGGAAAACATATCTATATCATTTCACATGAGAGTGAGACGTATTTCTCTGAATTTTTGAAGCCTCTGACAGATGCTGTCAATTCCCCTGGAACAAGATGACACATATGAACATTTATCATTTTCACAATTTCAACCAGTTTTATTGTAAAAGTTTATTGTTTATAAGTTCAATAACACTAGTCTAGTTTATTGTTGCATGTTTTTTGCCAATCCTAGACACATTTTTTTTCTGTCACTCGATCCTTGAACCAGCAGACAAACCTGTGACTGGTGATTGTGTGTGTTTGCACAGTTGGGGGGGAAGTGCGGGTGCACTGAGAGTGGAGAGGAGTGATTGGGGTTAGCAGTGGGGTGATAGGGATGTCAGGTAGTAAAAGGGTGAGATGAGGCAGAGCCCACATGTCTGCTGATCCTGGGTCTGGAGATCTGGGTCTGGCCTGGAGAGGAGAGAGCAAACACACACCAGGCATCTGCAGGCAGCTGTGTGTGTGAACGTGTGTGTAGTATGGGGGAGGGGCCTGCTCGGGACAGGGGGTGGAAGTGTGGAGCTGGGTGGCGGCGGTGGTGTTGGGTGGTGGTGGTAAGGAGAGAGACAGGGAGGAGGCGGGGGTGGACTTGCAGAGTGAACACAATCAGGCCTCTGTTTTCATAAGACTTGTGGTATGTGAGAGCAGAAACAAATGTGTTTAATTTAGGACCCTGTTTTTTTTTCCTCTTCTCCATCTTGCCTTCTCCTCTACACCCACTTATGCCCACCTCACTTTCTGAAAAGCGAATGTTTTCTGTCCTTGAAGATGCTGCATTGTCACGCCGGTATGAAGTCAGAGTACGTTAACGGCGTCAAATTACTTTTACTATTTTTTAAGATAAATTGTTGACTTTGGCAGTGTTTTTTTAACTTTTGAAAAATAGAAATTATGATAACATTAAGGTTACAATTTCATAATATATAATTTTGTTAATAATGTATCTGACGGCCTTCAGTATAGACATATAATCATTATACAGCATTAAGAATATACACATTTTAACATATGTAAATGTTATCACATCAGTATGGTGAAAAAAGTAAAAAAAATATATTATTTTAGAAAGGTGCTAGTATTAATATATTAATATAGTAATAGTATGAATAGTAGTAAAAGTATTCATTATAACTATACAAATTAAGATTTAATCTATGTTACTATTTATCGAACATCAAAAGCCAAAATATTTTTCAGATCATAAAGAGAACATATTTTATTTCTATTATTTTAATGTAATCCATTCAGACCTTACAGAAAAACTCAACATTGTGGTCTATTCCTCTGCGGTGTCTTTGCCACTGTCAGCTGCTTTTGGGAAGTTGGTGAAAAAAAAAAAAAAAGAAAAACTAAAAAAGTGAACAATCAGCCACTGTGCACTGTCACAAAAAGAGCTCACTTCTGTTGAAAATATATTCATAGTTACACTCGGAGAGTCAAAGTAAATATTTACCTCCAGTTTCTCCCCCGAAAAAGTATAAAAAGTTATTTTGTGTCGTTCGCTGAGTGTGAAAAGTGAATGTTGTGCTGTGGTATTTGCCCCCTGATCAGGGTGAGGGACACTCGCTGGACGTGTTATTGCCTCCTAAATACCTTGGCCACTCACTCTGCATTATATTGGTAACCAGTGCTGACTGCAGTCAATTTGTGCTTGGTCATAAATGAAAAATTCAGCTCTCACTCTTGTGTCATTGGCGTATATTCTGACACGCACACTAATACACGCCTATAGAGACACACACACTCACTCCTGAATCTCAGTTGGAGCCGTACTGTAAACATCCAGCCAGGCTGTGGCAACCACCTCATGTTCTGGAGTTAATTATACAAAGCTTTACGGCTGTAAGTTTTAGAGGAACAGGGCTACTCCCCAAAAACTATAAAAAAAAATAGTTCTTCTCAGTGAGTGGACAAACAATAGATGTAGGAAAAGGACGACATCTGTGACATCTGAGGTGTAGACTGTCCCGACATCAGATCACACTGACATTAATGGTGTGTGACTGCATTGAAAGCAGATCTCCCAGGTACGGGAAACCGCATAACTGACTTCACATAATTGACTTGAATAGCTTTACCCCCCTAACCCTCCCTTCCCCTACTCTTAGCAGATGCATAATTGTTTTCCTGTGTTTCTAATTATACAGTGGGTTTTATGAGACCTGCTGGTGTTTCTGTGCAGGAGAATTAGTCACTCATTCCTGACTTCAACTCCAGTTTTCCGTGAACTGCATCTGATTAAGAGCACTGACTGTTGAAGGCACGAGTTTTAAAGGTTCTCTGTGTAAGATATAGCTAAAAGGATACTATATTTATCATATATTAGGCAGCTACACACCATCATATAAACATATACATACTTTGGTGTAATTATAACTTTACTCTTCCCTTAAGATACTAGATAATGATACTAATGGAATAATTCTACTACATAGGCAACCGGCCGTTTTGCAATCTTCAACATTCCTAATAAAGAATTTAATTAAGGCATCAGTTCATAGGCCATGATTAGCTAATGACTTTAAGTGGCCACGTTAGCTGCATACACAGAGAATCTTACTCTGATATTCAATCTAATCCCCTTGAGTAAATTCATGATAAAGTGCGGCTTTTGCTGTGTTTCCCAAAAGTTGCTTTAAACCAGGGGTCTCAAAAGTTGAGGGTCACCGCCCACACCATCATTTCAGCTTTCAGTGTTCAATACAAAAAGAAGAAGGAAGGAGTCTCAGAAGTCTCAGAGATCCAGAGGCTCAGACGCAGTCTCTGGATCAGGGTTTTGAGAACTATAGGATTTACCATAAAATGTGTGAGAATAAATCCTTAAAATATTATTATAAATTGAACTTTTACATCAAGGTGGGGTCTGAAAAATAATGTTCCACGTGCCACAAATGGCCCACGGGCCGTGAGTTTGAGGACACTGCTCTAAACACAGCCAGGTCTGTTACTGTTGAGATGTTTAGACGAAGCCATGTCCTAAAATAATATAAAAAAAACTTTCATAAATATTGAATTATTTACTCTAAAACTTTCTCAGTTCATCCAGAGCAGACGCTCTGCGGATCAGTAAAGGGGTGACTTGAGGTAGAACCTTCTGCGTAGACAATTCCAAAGCAGGAATTGTCAGCGGTAGTTACCAAGCTGGGAACCTGCAACGCCTGTGCCAGTCTGATGCAACGAAGGCTGACGTTGACGGGCCTTTCAGAGCTCAGGAAATTAAAAAAAAAAATAGTGCTGATAGGAGCTGCATCAGATGTAGAAAAAGGAATATCTTCTCCGCTGCTATTTAGAGATGCAAAGGCGGAACACTGTGTTAAAGCACTGACAGGAGCAGCATTTTCCAAACCCCCGGTACACTGTGTGTAAACGCACAAAAAGAAGAGCAATGAGGAAACTGGTTGTGGGAGAATCGCTCATTCATTCCTCACTTTTGATAGTTTGATAACTTTCCTTGAACTCTATCTGATCAAGTACACCTCAAGGTCAACAAACAGATACAGTAACTGCGATAACATTGTTGTATTAAGGAACTGGTACTTGAGTCTTTTGTCCCGACAAAAGAAGGAGGGAGAAATGTGAAACAAATAATTGCTTGGCTTGCAAAAAAACTCTTGCTGAAGTAGCTCAGAGGGGTGGAATGTTAAAGATGTTTTAAGAGAAAAGCAGGGTGGCAGATTTGGGTCCTGTTAACTCTGCAGTTACCTTAAGGAATCTAAATGGTTACATTTTTTGCTTTGGCTTGGCCGAGCTTCCATCTCAATATTAATTACAAGAAGCCTATAAATATGTATGGTTGTCTCTTAAATGTGGGAAGTGAATTTAACTTTTGATAGTTTTTCTCGAATATGAAAAAAATTAAGTTTGAGAAATTCTAACAATTCCAAAACAAACAGAAAATATTTGTCATCAGTGAATTTGATATATGTAACAAACTAAACCAAAATAATTCCATAGTAGCAGTTAGCACACCTGCCTTGGAAGCAGGGTGTGCATGGTTTCCCAGAACAAGCTTCATAATTATAACCCTTCTCTGCAGGATGATTTGGATGAAGGGAATGCTAGATGCAAATATATTAATGTGAATAAATTTCATGAGAAAAGCTGTTAAAAGTCTGAAAATAGTCTGAAAATAGTTCATTTGACCATAGTAATAAATAAATCCAGCCAATGATTTGACTTATTGTTGTCGCCTTAATCTCTTTATCTGTGTAGACGAGCGGTGCCTAATAGGTAGATCAGGAACTACCAGTAGATCTCTAAAGGAGTGCTGGTAGATCCTGAGCAATAACATAAAAAATTATAGTAATAAAAACTAGAGATGTTATTGTATTTCAAGATGCTGATCACTGGGCTAAAGTGATAATAATATAGATATTGAGTCAGACAGTATAACATATATACTGTATGTAACATAATGTAGAGAGTAAGATATAGGTAGTTTGTATAGGTAAATATATTTAGAGGTTTGAATCTAGGTAGATCAGTTCGTCATTTGAAACGTAGCTCAGAAGACAAAAAAGTGTGGACACCCCTGGTGTAGAGAGTATCTGAGGAAAAGTGCGGAACCATCTTGGAACTGTTGGGAAACACTTGCTGCACCGGCGTTCGGACCTCCCTCACGCTGCCTCCCTCTTCGCTCTTCTCTCTGTCCCTCTTTGCACTAATAGTTCTTTTGTGTATAAGAGCATGTTAAGAGGCCAATGAGCCTGGCCTTAATAGGCCACGTTACCATGGAGACCGCAGCACTCTGGATGTCTGACCTTTGACCCAGTTTTTTTTACTGGCTGTGAAAAAAAAGGGAACAAGGACGAGCGATCAGGTCACAATAGAGGCCCCGCAAATCCAGGGAGTCGCCCTGTCATAGTCACTTAACTTCATTCCTCTCTCTGGGCTAATGGACACTTGAGTTGTGGAAACTGATTTGCAGTATATGCTATCTCTGATGCCTGTCAGGGTAATGTACAGTACAACAAACCACGCTGATACATTTCTAGTTCATCAACATCATTTAGTCCTTGACTTTGGGTTATGTCTAGATAGTTTTTTTCTTCCTCCTCTGAGTCTGTGGTCGTCATGAACACATCCATAAAACACTTGAGCATCAAAGTCAGTGAGAAGACCTGTTTGATTATTGGTGAAATCCGGGAAGTTGGTGGCCCAGTGGTTAAGGAAACAGATTTGGGTCATCAAGGCCTCGGTTCAAATCCCCCTACCGCCAAGTTACCAACAGTTTCCAACAACCAAATGCCTATCTTTGTATTCACTCCGACTCAGCAAGGGTATGGGTAGGTTTGTCTCTTATCTCTAGAATAGTTTAAGTGACTAATGTTAGCTTCTTGAAAAAGTGTTACAAGACACTTGAATGCAATGGACACACGTTTCTCTCCTTTTAGGCAGAATTAACAAATTAAAGTTATTTATTTGACAACTAACCATAATGTCCTTTCGGTAGATTATGA
Organism: Paraplagusia blochii; assembly: GCA_016785265.1. Taxonomy (NCBI): domain Eukaryota; kingdom Metazoa; phylum Chordata; class Actinopteri; order Pleuronectiformes; family Cynoglossidae; genus Paraplagusia; species Paraplagusia blochii. The sequence continues at coordinate 62,869 of JAFBJS010004345.1, forward strand.
TTGTTACCACATGTGATTTTCTCATATATTATTGTGATGCATCATTTTGTCTTGGGTGTCTGATGTCTCTTCCTAGCTCTTCATGTCACATTTTACCCAAACTCTCTGCGTTTGTGTCTTTTTTCTTTGTTCTATGGCTTTAATTAATAACTTCCTCTGTGACTAATCTACTTACGGTAAAGCCGACTGGATAACAGGACACGGTCCCTTACTCGGTGGCCCTGTAGTGCTCTGTGGGTCTAACCAGCTGAGCTGCTTGTCGTATCCCCCATCAATTACACACTAATTAGCACAGTGAGTGCCTGAGGTTTACTTGAGAATTGTCATTACGATTGCCTCTAATGTGGACAAACAATGAGATTTAATGCAAACTGCGGGTTGAGGCGGGAGCTACTTATCACACACTCTTTGTCATGCAGGGATTTTGATTGTGCTTCATGCACAGATCAGGGGTGGAGGTGTCAATGCCCCCCACACCCCCTAGACTCACCCCACTCCCTGTATAAGCAGGTGATGTGAGCAGAGAAAGAGCAGGGAGGGAGTGTTTTGCCGAGGCCTGACAGGACCATTGTGTGAAAGCTGTTGTTCATATGGGGAAGGGGAGAGTAATTAACACCTCAGCCAAACAGCACACTGTGTGGCCCATTTGTTTTCTGTTGGGGGGTAAAAGAAAACAATGGGGGGGGGCTGTGCACACAGCAGGTGATTGACATTATCTGCTGGAGCAATCCGTGTGGACATTCCTGTCGCTCCACCATTCACCGCAGCAGCAGCAGCAGCAGCCATTTCACAAGAGCCAGGCTGGATCTGAGCTGGCACTTCAGTATTTGTTTGTTTGTTTGTTTGCCTGATCCTTTGCTCATGATCATGATCATGATTGATTTAGTTAAATCCAATTTATGGAGAAGGTCTAGACATTAAGTTTGTTATTAATTTATCAAGGTCAGGTTTCTGTTGTTATTTAGTTTGAGTGGGTTTATCTAAAAAATTCATTTTAAGTGAAAGCATATTGGGGATATTATTTTTTGCGTGATTTTATATAATTTTTTAATTCATTTGATTTGATTTGATTTAGGAGAACATTACTAGATTTATTTGTGTTTCTTTTATCTGGTTAGATTTTCTTTTTACTTGCAGATAAAGTGGAATAATTGAGTATCTGTTTGGATTGGAACAAATATAGGGTGTTTTATTAACTTAAAGGAGTTGGTAAAGTTTTCATTAAAAAAAATGAAAACTTTTGGTCTAAAATGAAATACATTGCTTCTAAAAATTAGGGAAAGGAAAAAATCAATCAATGAAAAATTTGTGTGTTTCTGTGTGTTGCTTGTAATTCGAACAGAAAGGAAAAAAAATCAACTGTTAAAGCAATATCTTGATTTTAGGGCAACGGTGTTTACAATACAGACTCTGTATGATAGTGTCTTAGTTATTATTAATATTTCAATATATTGAACAGCAGTAAAATTACAGCATGTTTAAAAATAAAATAAAAATAAAATTATAATTAGGCTAAACGTACCAGCACGTATTTTTATTTTTTATTTTTACTGAACACATCAGGTTTTTGATACCATATGGAAAATAGGTCGCTTGGTGAGTCAGAGTTTCTAACTTGAGGATTTAAAGAGAGTCTTTGCAAATTTGTCCATAAAAATATGAAATACCCTTTTTTAAAAAAAAAATAATCAATGCTAATAATGTAATGATTTCTTCACCCAGGTCTTACCTGAAGTAGTAGTAGTAACTTCTTTGAGTCATGTTTCCAGATACACTAACATATATATTTCTTATAGAATTATGAAATAATATATAATTGTACTTCTAATTGTGCGCAAATTCATATTTCTCTGTCGATCATTAAGTCTTCCTCCTGTCCCCAAGTTTGACAGAAAGTTTGAGTAAAGTTTCTGCCACTTTTTCTGTCTATCCTTGGCAGATCCTCCGACTTAGTTTGACAGCAAATGTCCAGACATCTGTCTCCTCTCTCAGCTCTGATGTTGCTCTGCGCTGTGGCTCCACACACTTCAGACATGACAAAGACACTTGGCCGTGCTTTCTCCTGCACTCTGTCAGAACCGTGTAACAATTAGAACCCGGCCCTGGCAGTGAAAGGCCTCTTGCCCCATAGCATATGTTGTATTCTCTCACTTCAAAAAACCAATCAGCTCCCGGGTGCAGCGCTTGGAAAAAATCCGCAGCATCACTCCTACTTTTGTGGCATCTGGGTCCTGAGAAAGTAGCACATTCTACTGATGTCTGTTCTGAGTGTTGGAGGCGAGTGGGGGAATGTTGGAAGACAAGTAGAGCAAAGAGTCCAGCCTGTCTTCATTTGAGTTACATGTTTCTGTCAGTAGTCTGTTCAAGGCTACAGACAGCTGTTACTCACAGCCATATGTCTGTATTTGTCCCTGATTAAATCAGGACACTGGAAAGTGTCCTCCAGTCTAGCAGAGACAAAGGCCTCCTTGGCTTCAGTAGCATGATTCTTGGTTCTCCTTCTGTATAAAAGACAAACACTTTCCACCAACTTAAAACCAAAATGTTATGTTATATACAGTTCATTTATCACTGCACATTTAGCAGCCTGTTCCATCCATCCAAATAGAGATTTTTTACCTTCTTTTTTCTCTCTAAAACTTCTGACAGCTTAAAGGCCGAAATTCTTTGCTATCACAGACACAGACACAGTGGGATGAGCCTGTGTAGACTAAACCGTCAGTGGATGATCCTTTTATAGCTGGTCTTAAATCCAGACCTGTAACCTCTCAACGGAGGAACCTCCCAAAATATCACTTCTGCGACCTTTGTAGTCTGACCATTTCTCATTTCAAACATTTATGGAGGTTGTGGCCGACGTCGCTTTTTAAACAGGTTTATGTTTAACAGCTGAAAAGTATTTTCCACGTTCCTATTATCAACAATATTTTCTTACTCTGAAAGGGTGCGTATGAACACCCTGTAATGAACTCCACTACATGTTACACAAGTATCTTAAATCAAAGTAGCTTTCGACCCTTTCTGTGTCAACCTCCAAAACCGAACACAAGCCATGTGTCATGGACGCTGGCTTTTCTGATTTTTTTTTCTCACACTGGTGCGTGTTTCCGTTTCTTATCTTTCTCCCCTCCTTTTTTTTGGGTCACTTTAACACGGAGAAAGTTTCTGCTCAGCAGCAGGGCCTGCAATTCTTCGCCTTTTGTTTCCTGAAACATCTCGTCACCGACCCAAACACCCCACCTCCCCTCCTTTCTTCCTCCTTCCTCCTTCCTCCCTCCTTCACTCCTAGCACCTCCTCTGTTAGTGAGTGTCGCGCTGCTGCAGTTTGGACTGAAGCTAATGTGACAGTGTGCGAGTGGGATTACCTGCCTGGATGTTTCAGCAAGTGTGTGTGTGTGTGTGTGTGTGAGTGCTCTATAGGACACACTGGCAATTAAAAGAAAAGTAGGCACTTGGAAAAAAACGTGCCTGGGGGCATGTTCCTCAGTCCTGGCAGAAGCTGTCAGCTAAAGGATGGATTGGGTGGGAGAGCTGTGCTGGGGTGGGCACGGACCAGGCTAGACCAAACGCTCACAATAGCGCTTGTTTCATTTGTGGAAGGACTCATGATTGACATAGATTAGACAGAGAAAACTGCATTGTTTTGGATTTTCTCTCCGGAGAGTAGCATTCATTAGGCACCCTGCACACAGCAGAGTAAAGTTTCAATAGGGAGCTATCAGCCTCTAAAAGCAACTGCCTCCTGACAGTTGTATGGACTTGGGCCCATTAGTTGGAACCTACGATTCAGCCTTGAGCAGTATAGTGAAAATGAAGAGGGCTGATGTCAACTCCAAGAATTCCCCCCTTTTTCGAAGGGAGAAAAAGGGTCCCCTTCCCCCTGCCTCGGTGCTGTGTTGGACCCCAGCTGTCAGGAAACAATACCCTCTGCCTGCTCCGACAAACTCATTCCTGAAAATGTTTTTTTTTCTTCTTCTTCCTCTTCTTCTTCTTCTTCTTCCCTCCTCTCCCTTTTCCTCCCTCCTGCTATAATGTCTTTTCCATTTTTAACCCACGGCCATCCAAGCTTCCTTCCTCCTTACAAACCCTGAGTGATGAATGAAGTTTTAAAAGTCGGAACCTTCTTCACTTTACTTGTTTGCAATCATTTGTACCACACAACGGCTTGAAACTTGGACCAAGCTTCAGGTATTCTTTGAGAGCAATTTTGTGGGTCATTCTTTTTCCACTTCATCCGTCAGGTGTCTTGTTTCTATGGCTGTCAAACAGTTGTTGGACCTTTTAGGTTTTGTAAACACTAGAAACACAGGAGGATTATACGGCCAAATAATCTGTGATTCATTTTCTGTAGCCTGAACTGCAGTTTGAGTAAAAAAAAAAATGCATGCATTTTATGTAAAAAATGTACATGGGAGAAAATCCACATGCATGACAAGCTGCTGCTGTATCCGGTATTTAAAGTGATTCATAAACCAGATGCTTGAGCTGTGTGTGCTTTTGGCCACTCGGCTGCTCGTTGGAGAACAGGAGGAGGGAGAAACAACACACTGAGCTCGTTCTGTCAAGTCGTTAATCAGAAAAAAAAAAAAACTTTTATTAGGGTTCGTAGCTAAGTGGTGAAGAGCTGGACACTGATGATAAGACTGGGATGAAATAAATAAAAGATAACACCAAACTTTCACACCTTTTGATAACCTGGGTGACAAAGTCACACTTAAAGAAGCTCTGGGGTCAAAGAGGCTGATCTAATTGAGACGGATGGACAGGTGTTACCTTCGTGTCCGCAGTGCAACCTTTCCCTGCTCCGTAGATGGGAGCTTCCTTCCAGCTGTCTCTTCCCACCCGCTCAGCGATGGGCGCCCACAGCTGGCCTCCTGTTTTTTTCCCTTCCCTGACAAACGGCAATTTCACAGTCCTCCACCAGTGCGTTGCGTTCACATCGTTCTCTCTGCTCTCCGCCTTGCCAAGAAACGACTGTCTGACTCCAGCAGGGATGTGGGTCTCATACAGGTGTCTGCCGCAGATCTCTGCGGGTTTGACACCATTCATACCACTTTTGCACGGTGCAGGAAAAGATGTTCTCCCAATGCTGCTGACACTGTAAATTTAATACAGGATTTTTGCTCATGAGACTCTTATACCTTTTGGTCCTAATAGTCCTATTTTCCTCTTTATGATTTTCCCCCACATTTTTATGACTATTTTCCCTCCAGTGTGTGTCTGGTTTTGTTGTTTAACTTTTCTTCTTCTTTTTCTCTTACGCACAGTACCTGCAAATGAAATGGCCTCTCTTGGACGTTCCAGGATCTGCTGGTCTGAAAGACTCCCGCTCTCCAACTCCAGGGCATTTAGTAAGTAGTAAAAACATCTGATTAAATTGAATGTAAAAAGTAGGAGTATAGGTGGTTGGAGAGAAACGGTAAAAACCTTAAATTCAGAAACTGAGAACCCGACAAAATTCAAGGCAGGGTTTGGACCGTACTTTAACCTTTACTGAGTGATATTTTCTATGAAAACAATATAAATGTTGATAATACAAAGCCAAGGTAACAGCTTCCTCGGAGTCTGTAATAACATGATTTCCATATCCTTTATTTATTGTTGGAATTTCCTCTCTAATTTGAGGTGCTTCTCTCTGTCCCAAGGAGAGAGTGGAAAATGAATCTGCTGCTTTCCCACACTCTCACAGTTCTCACCAAAATAACTGAATTATGTGCATCAGTAAAACATAAATGGGGAAAACACCAAAAATGTCATACGATTTCTGCTTTCCTCATTTAATGGAACTGATAAAGCCCCGAGGCTGCATCATAAGAGACGTTAACTCAATAATCAAACAAGTGATGTGAACTGAATGAGGGGAGAACCCATGTACGGTCTACAAACTCTCAACATAATTCAGTTATTCATAATAATTCAGTTGGGTTTGACATGTAGTTGTTTATGGTTCCCAGTCTATGCTGCAAACCCATCTAGTCCTCGTCTGTCTGCCTGTCTGTCTGTCTGTCTTCTTGTCTGTCGGTCTTCTTGTAACACAATCTCCTGCTGTAAATCTCAGTTGTGAGCCTCCTATCCATTCCTTAACATTACCATGTAAGTGTGATGCAGTCATGGTGGTGTCTCGCTCTGGTTGAAACAATGCAGGTCCTCAGCAGACCTGTTTGGTCAGTGGCTCTGCTGACAGATAGTGCCCTGGGAAGGAGAGATAACACTGGCCTGATATCACCTGCCAGACATTTTGTTTAATTGTTTCATAAAAGCCATGACAATCAGATTACAAGCAGATGAGCTACAGTCGACGCACTGGAGTAAATGAGCGGCATTGTGGTTCAGCCCCTTGACCTTACATGCCCTGGCGTGACGTGCTCGCCGAGGTTGTGGTTGATGAAAGTCCTTATTGAACAGAGTCAATAAGAAGCTGTTGTGAAGGGGAAACAGTTTATCCATGGAAATCCAGGACTAACTGGAAGTTCAAGAGACACCAATTAAACATATTTCATTGAACTAAATGCTGACCTCTCAGTGACACTGTCAGTGTTCCCTAGGATACACTAGATCTACATATAAAATATATCTAATAATGACTTATCTCAATAAGGAATAAGCTAATGCAACAAATTTTACTGCTTTGATTGCAGGACTTTGGTAGATTTACTCTCCAGATGAAGCTGGGGAGGAGACAGTAGGCAGACAGGAACTATGTGTGGTCCATAAACACGAATATTCCTGACCCGTAATATGAATCCAGCTGTGGCCCATATGGATATGGATGGTTCAGGGCAGTGTTTCCCAAAACTTTTCCCTGGCAACACGTATTTCAAAAGTCACAAATGCACCGACGTCAAGAGACATTATTCCTAAATCATAAGCCATTATTCAACATTATTTAGAATATTTCATTTTTAACTCAGTGATATCCCAACAAGTAGTATAACTCCAATTGAAGCAACCGAATTACTCGATTATAGTTATTGTACCATGAATTGTACCATGAAAAAAGAACTTTGGACTCGTAGAAAACAGAAAAACTTTAGCGACCCAGTCTTTGAAAACTGAAGAAACTGTGGTGTTGGCAGAGATATCAGAATAACTCTATGATAATAATAATAATGGCTTGGTTTTATATAGCGCCTTTCAATTGCACATACATTTTCTAAACCATTTGTACAGTATATTCAAAAGCACTAGTCTAGGGTTATTAATGGTAAAAAACGGTAAAATTTACTATAAAAGTTGGATGAGTTTCATTGTGGTTCCTTAATGGAAACTAATTTAGCTTCATAATCTTAGATATTTTTTATTTCTAAATAAATTATCCACATAATCATAGAAACTTGGTTAATTTGGGCTGATATCCCTGAGGAAATGTTCCTTTAGTTTGAGGGCAAACGCCAGTTGATTTTAAGATGGTGGCCATTGATTATCTCTTGCCCCCATGAAGGACCTCCTCTGTCTGTTTCTTCTGAAGGCCCAAGGACTCAGGCTGGAGATATATATCCATTCACTGATGCATCTTGTGACCTCTGAGCTCAGAAAGTGTTGAAACAAAAAAGACTGCATGAATCATTCTGTGAGAATCTGCCAAAGGGCTTGTGGTTTTATTGGTATTCATTGACTTTTATATCTGAACATTCGTTCTTTGCTTTTATTTTCATACTAATTTCATCATATTTATATTGGCTGTGGCTATGGCAGCAGGTTTACCAGCGTGATGTTGCGTACAATGACTGGAACCGTTCTACCCTGGATGTTTAAATAGGGTTAAAAGAAACCGGCACTTGTTCTCACATCATTGGTGGATTGTCAGAAAAAGATATAACATTTCAAAACATAGACTGTTACAACAGCAGTTGAATTTAAAGGAAGTAGAGTCACACTGGGTGCAGCTGAGTTCTCTGCTTGATCTGCTTCTCCTCTGTCCTTCAGTGGCTGCTGCGGCCGCTGCTGCTGCTACTTTTCATGTTGTTCCATGTGAAGGATTTTCTTGTCTTCTCCCTTTTTTTTGGGAGAGAGCCTTCATCTCTCTAAGCCGAGAAAATCAATACCGACAGAAACATTAGGGACTGAGGATAAGAGAGATCTCACAGGGTTTTTTTTTATTCAGCAGAACTGTGTGAAGAAATTAGTCCCTGTGTCCTTGAATTTCACATGACGTGGTCTGGAAGGTGATTCATCTTCCTGGTAATTTGGTCGTTTCTTACACAATTAAATGTCATATTTTGTTAAGATCAGATTTTAAGTAGTTGCCAAGTAGAATCATGCAATATGTACGTGTCCAAGATTTCTTTTTTCTTTTGCAGCAGCAGAACTGTCCAGCACGGTCAGTTATAAAGGAAAACATTGTTCCTAATAGTGGTCAGAACAGTTGGCCAGATCCTGAATGATTAGGAATAATAAAAGTTACTATTTATAAAGTGAATGTTTACATAAAATTCTGAATTTTAGAGTGATTGAATAAAGTTAAAAGCACTAAATTGAATTTAAAACATGTAATTCCTAATTTGTAATGGCATTCTACTGATAAATGTATTTCAAATATTTTATTAGTTTATTTCCCAACATTTGATTAAATCACTGGTAATGTGCCCCAGGATTGGCAAGAAAAACTCATACATTTACTGCGTGGGTCTCAAACCCATGGCTCGTGGGCCATTTGCGCCCCAAAGGACAATATTTTGCGACCATCGCCTTGATGTGAAGGTTGAATATATAATAATATTTTATAGATTTGTTTATTGTAAATCCTATAGTTCTCAAAACCCTGATCCACAGTCTCCTACTGGTTCAGTGTTGTATTACACAGAATCTATGGCAAAAAATGTTTTCTTTTGTAGTGAACACTGAAAGCTGAAGTGGCCCTTGGCTGAAATGATAGTGTGGGTGGTGGCCCTCAACTCATTTCAGTTTGAGACCGCTGCCTTATTCCGTTATGTCTTCTTCTTATAATAATAATATAATAATAATTAGAACTGTATTAATCCGTAGGGAGTATCCTACAGGAAATGATGACTCTGCATTTAACCCATCACCGTAGTGAGCAGTAGGCTGCTGGCTGAGCCCGGGGAGCACTGTGGGGTACCATGCTCAGGGCACATCAGCGGTAACTTGGCAGTAGGGGGATTCGAACCAGGGGTCTTGTGAAACCATGTCCGCTTCCTTAACCATTAGACCACCAACTGCCCCAAATTTACCAACCGCACCAACTTATTTCATGCAGTGTCATTCTCATCAGTATTCATTGGTGGTTAAAACACACAGGTTTAACTGAGGAACTGTCTACAGTTTCATAGTTCACTGGCCAAATAACACGTGAAGGGAAGTTGACAGAAAGTGTCACAGCTTCAGTTGTATGATTTGAAAGGGGAAGTCAGTCCGCTTGATCTGATGACCTGCTACCACTGGGTCATTTGATGTGGAGGGAGAAGCCACCAGAGAAAGTGAAACAAGTGATTCTGCCCTCACTCTTCACCACATGCCCCTCTGCTGCTGCTGCTGCTGCTGACAGGGAGCCAGGCTGATTATGTGCTCATTACTACAGTGAGGCAGAGTGGGAGGGGAACAGCAGGCAGCCTCCCCAGGCCTGCAGGCTCCCCGAGCCTGAGCACTGCACTAATGAGAGCACAGGGAGCGGATGGGCATACATAGGGGGCCAGGATTACTTCCCAGGGCCAAGAAGGGCCAGAGAGGGTGAAGAAGGGAAGGCCACCCCAGGGGGACATCAGCAGGGACTGTGGTTCTTCTGCAAACATGGGTTTAATCTGGCACTGTTTCTGACAGTCTCATTTTCTCTGTTATCAGGGTCATGGTAGTTTCTCGTAACAACAGAATCAACAGCATTTGTAGACATTTGCACATAGTGAATATGTACACTAGACCAGTGGTCCCCAACTACTGGGCCGGGGACCGGTACCGGTCTGTTGTTGAGTTGGTGCTGGGTGGGAGAGCTGTGTGGAAGTAATGTTTCCTTTTCCTTTGTTTATAGGTAGGATAATGCTTCAAAATTACCGGAAGTTGAATTTTATTAAGGCGTATTTATCTGCCACAACTTAACGACCCGGATTGTGAAAATAGAGACAATTAACCAGTCTGTGGTGCAAAATAGTCGGAGAACACTGATCTAGACTGTAGAATAGTATATTAAACCAACATGAGTGTGCAGTTTGTTAAGTGCAAAGTTCATTTCCTGCTGGTATTGCATTAATTTTTCTACAGCTTCTACAAATCCATTTTTATGGCCTACTTAAAATTGACACTCGAAAACATCTTACATTCTGTTAACATTTTAGACCGAAAATCTAAGCTGTAGCCCGGGACCAAAACAGTAGGGTTCCTGTCAATGTGCAGATTGGCTCCATAAGGCCCATATGCTAATCTGAAGCTGCTCTGGACTTAGGTGCTCAATTATTCAACACTCAGCTTTGTCTAGCATTCACTTGGTATTGCATTTGGTGGCAGTGTTGGTGCTGGTACTTATGGAAGGACTGGAGACACATACACACACACAGATACAGACATACACACTGTCACACTAGGAAAACCCTTATATCAGCTGGTGTGTGTTCAGAAGGCTGTCCTATTATTAATAAAACATCAAAGGTGCTGCAGGGCTGAGCTGGTGCAGCATCATGGACTTGACACCCACTCACCAGTGGCTGACCAGAAGGAACGGAGCAGGTTTTATGTATTATCTGCATCATACACTCAAGTTTATTAACCTAGAAATATATGTGTGTAATTACAGAATGGGAACATGTGACTTCAGAAAGATGTATGTAAATAAAGCTAATAATACCTTTAGAAAATTGGAGTTAAAAGCCTAAAACAGATAGCTGTGCAAAAAAAAAACTCTTTTGACTTTCATTGTTCGTGAGACCAAATACTGACACTGATAATCACGTTGATGATGAGCAGCACCTGTTGGCTCAGCCCAGGAAGTGTCGCACCTGTGGACAGTTGCCTGTGATTCAAAAGGGCGACGCTAACCCAACACTAATGTCAAACTCAGTCACCTGGTATGCTCCTCCTCAGTCACATCCTCTTTTCTCATGCTCCACAAACAAAGACTTGGCAATAAGCCTGTAATTATATTTAAATTTAATTGAAGCTGACAGACATTAAAACTGGACATACAGGTGTCATTAAGAGACTTAAATATATAATTACATATTTAGGAGCAGCACACATTCTCCAGCAGCTTAAACTGATTAATGACTGCATTCAGGTCAGCGTCGTATACGTGCAATTAGAAAGGGTTTGAAAGCAGGCAGAGGAATAACAGCAAATAAAAACTAAGAAAAAGACAATGAGGGACCTTTGCTTGAAAGTTTTAATATACTTACTATTTCATGATGGGAATTTATTTATCTACATTAAACATTTATTTTTGAAAAAGATACAACTCATGTCATGTCAAAGTAGATATCTCTCTGCTGCTGGGTTTGAAACTGATGGAGATTTTAAACACGAAATGACAATATCATCTGCATAGCATTGAAACAACCAGGACAAATACTTTAACATTGAGGAAGGGGACACTTGTCCAACCACAGCCACTTATTATCTACAGAAGCCACCCCTTATCTTCATGTTCTGTTGTTCTAGAAGACCAAAACATTCCCTGACAGTTTCAACAATCTGTTTGTGTTCCTATCTAGAACAATCCAAGGAACGAGTTTGGATTAGTCTTAAACTGTTGTCCAGCTGACGTTTGTGCAATACCTTGTAACAAGGTGAAAGAAAAAAAAATATTGATTCATATCGACATCACTTCTCGGTGTTGGTAATAACCACACAGATCGTCAATGTTCAGATAAAGTAGAGTTTGCTGTGTTTCTAGAATGACGCAGAAATGACCAGAGAAACTTTCTTATCAGATCATTCGGCGACAAAATGATGGTCTGCTCCTCACTCAGCCGTGATGCAAGAATCACTGTCTTTGTCTGAGCAGCGTCTAAAGCCGAAGAGGCAACGAGGGACCTGGTCCTGTCAGCACGTCATAAGTCACTTAGTCATGGAATGAATAGAAGTGGTAAGGTCTGGAGGCGCATTCCAGAGATGCTTTCGGTTCTGCCATTGTCATCTGCCATTGACTTTTTGACACAGTTGAGATTCTCTGGTTTTGCGTTAGGCAGCGAAACAAACCCAAGTCCATCACAAAGTCAAAGGCTTTGAGGAGGACTGCGCGGAATACTGATGTGAGCTCTTCAGAGCTGAGGGAGAAAGCACTCACCTCTGAAAAGAGGTGTGAGGACCTTAGTGAGCTCAGCTTTGGTTCCTGTTGCTTTCTATTACCCTCAAATCATTTAAGTGTGACTGAAGAAATCACAGACTCAGCAATATTTTTGCAAATAATAGTTAAAATTTTTTTGCTGACAATCCAGATTTATTTAGTGACCGCTGGGGATATTCACACACACGTAACATGACGCTGCCCTGCGTTCTGTTGTTCTAACCTACATTATTACTGCTGTTGACCTTTAGGAGGCGATGACCAGACGTAGAGCATACGTTGCCTGTGATGAATGGCCAGTTCTGGTGTGGTAGATTCTAAAAAGACATACGACACGGTCGGTTCCCTCTCACGTCCGCTTCCTGTTGGCGTTGACAAACAAGGGTTTGGATTTCTCAGCATGCCAGGCATTCTTTTCACCCTGTCTTTCCTGGAGTTTTGAAAGGCGTCCGAGCCTCCCACCCAGAATGGGCCCGGCATAAAGCCACAGAAAGCTGCAGGGTTATTCAGTTTGTTCTAAGCTCTCTTCCCTGTCGGCTGTTTGCCTAGTAATTCAATTCAGATGTGCAGGATCCAAAAACATGTTTGCTTGAATGAAATCCACCCCTCCACCCACAGTGACCAAGGACGGTGCTTTTCTTAGCGCTGTTCCAAGTTGGACAGCCAAAGTGAGGTTCTGCCACCTCTGCCTTTTAGCTTCAAACCCTCTTAGGAAACAGACATCTTTTCTCAGCACGGGCCGTAACCACGTTTTAGCCCTACGCGTGTTTTTATTTTCGTTTAAACATTCCTCTTAGCCAGTCCAATTTCTCTGAGAGTCATTCTGTGTTTTCACTCGCTAACTGAGTGCTATGCTCCACTGCCGACATGTTTGCAACAAGCCCGTCTTGTTTAGAGAGCTCGGTTTCTGTCTCTCGATGCAGATACCATCTGGTTCCAGGTCAGGCTTTATCCCTCCTATCGCGTAGATGTTGTTTATATTTAAAACACGGCTCATGTTCCTTGCGGTTTCCTTATTACACTTTGCTTGTGGATCATGAAGCCAGACATACGAGGCCGACATGGGCCGGAGGAATATAACCTGCTCACATAAGCCATGTGAAAGAGGCCATTGATACATTAGTGTTTAGTTTAAAGTCACGATCGAGCCATTAGTCTAGTTTTTCACTTCTTACAGAAACCGCATTTCGTGTTCTTAGACTTTGGGAAGGCTTAATTGATTTAGATGGAGCGGTTTATGTAGGTTTGAGGGCCTTCATTTTTACCACGTTTTACTGGAGAGGAAACTATTGAAACTTTGGATCGGTGCGTTCCAGAATATGAATAATTGAAAGGCATCATTTTAAATTCCCACAGTACTGCTTTCCAAAAAGTGTTGGCACACAAAGGTCTCCAACAACATTCACAATACAGACGGAGATGCAGGCATATTGTACACAAAGTAGAGTAGTCAACAAAGTACGACATAAATATAAATGACGTGTGAGGTCTGGGATTAAGATGGAGCAGCACACTGCTATTTCTGCCATGAAATATAATCAAAGTCTTTTTTTTTTCTGCCTTTTTTTTAATCCTGGCCTTTGAGAATCATCACTTGTGTTGTCCTTACATGCTCTTAAGGCCAAATTATACACCACTGAATTATGGGTAGAGCTCAGAGTCAGAATTAGAGTTGGTTTTATTGCACAAGTTCTGTATGTGTGCACATAAGAAGAATTTAACTCCTGTTACTGATATGGCTACAAACAAACGGGAGTAGCAGTTGAATTGATAGATACTGAATTTCTTTTAAATTGAAAACAAAACTGTTCTAATAGATTTTGGTGACTATAAATGATCCAAATAAAAACAAACCTTTAAAAAGTGGAATTGTGATTGTGTTGCAATGATAGTAATAGATATCAAGACATAAAAAGTGATTAACAAAAAAACGAAATCTTTCAAAAATAGGCATAAAAGTAAGGATAATGTACTTTTAAAGCAGATGCTGTGGTGGTTTGTCCTACTTGAGGTACAGGACTTTATTTATCTATTAATTACCAATGTCTGCAGAAGTCATGTTTTCAACTCATAGCACTGATTTCTGTGAGTCGAACCAACAGAAAAAAATCTTTATGGCATTTCCAGACTGTGTTCCAACTTTTCTGGAAGTAGGTTTGTCTGCACACATACATTGGAACCCACACCATATCCTACTGTTTTGGCAACTGTGCATCGACATCAGTGCTCACAGAGACATAGTGGCCAACACTCACATTGGAACACAAAGTCACCCGGGTCTTTGAGTTAAATCTGGAAAAAGGGGGTTTTTTGTTTTAAAAAGTCTTGAGCAAAGTGGTCTTATTATAGCTGTGTATGAGACTGGTCAATATTTTCACTTCACTCCATCTAGAAGTACTGCAGTCAAAGCCTGTTTAGAGACGGAGAAACCAATTTTCTTAAGATTTAAAAGGATGGAAAGAGGTTGGGCTTCACCTCTCTTTCTTTGAGAACGTAAAAAAAAAAAAATCAGTACGATCTGGAACAATTCTGAGCAGCATGAGGCAGGAGAGTTTACAGAAGTCTCAATGCAAACCTTGTTCCCTGGCAGACCACGTTGGAGAGAGACGAGAGGGTGTGGGCTGGGGGTGCAGTCGGGGGGTTTGAAGAAAGGTTAGCCTGCAGGAACAAGACTCCTTTCTCCCCCACCTCACCAACACCACCAGCGTCTCTCTCTCCCCCTCCTCCTCCTTGACCCTCCCATGTGACAAGTTGAGCCAACAAGTGCTCCATTCAGTCGCGCCGCTCAGGAGGAAATGACTGGGAGGCTGAGTGCTGCCTAATGAAAGTAGAGATGCGGGATATTTTTATTGTTAACTATTGTTATTACAATTATGTCATTATTATTGCTGTTTCCTTGGTGTTGGGAACCGTCTGCACCTGTGTGAACAGACACAACACAAACGCTGAAAGACTGAGCTTTATCTCTCAGCCCTCCGTCTTCTTATCTCAACTTCTACACGTGTTTTTCTAACATTAGGGGCCCGTCTGTGGCCTGAAAGGACAGCTGATCCTCACGGCCGCCGTCAGACAGAGGAGAGGATGATGTCTCCACTTGTTTACCGCCCTTCAGTTTACCTTAGCCTGACGGTGTTTGTTTGTGGCTCGCCGGCGTAACTTCTGGACTCTGAGGCACCGTTGTTGTTTTCTTCTCTTTCATTGGACTGAACAAACAGTTCGCTCCTCGGCTCAGTGACTGTAATGGTCTTGGCATGTGTCTGTAGGGCTTTTCAGTGTTACTTGGTGCAGGTCCAGATTGCATCACAGGGCTGGTCACACGCACAGACTGTGATGTTTCACCACTCACATGTGACGACCCAGCAGCTCCAGAGACTAGATCTGGTTTTGAATCATCATCTGAGATCAGGCTTGATCCTGCTTTGTTCTAGAGCTGAAGTTTTAATAGGATTCATTTTGTTTTCTTCACTCTGTTTTTGAACTTTTATTTAATTCTTCTTCCTCTTCCTCTCTTTCTCAACAGTCCAACAAAGTCCCTGTAGTGCAGCACGGCCACCACGTCCACCCACTGACGCCGCTCATCACCTACAGCAATGAACACTTCTCCCCGGGAACACCTCCATCCCACCTCTCCCCGGAGATCCTCGATCCAAAGACAGGTGAGGTCTCATATGAAGATACTGTCTCACTTCATACACACCATATATACATAGACATAAGAAAACCACTCAAAACATTAATTAAAATGAACCCGTGTTAAATACCAATATATATTATTTTATTCAAAACTATAATAGAGACATGCTCTAAACCAGTGATTTTCCATGTGTGAGATCTATCTCCTCCGGGGGGCACCACTGTGCTTCATGCACAAAGCATTAAAAAAAAAAAAAAGAAGTACAGGACTTTTATCATTAATCATAACTGTGGTTAAAACAGATTTTGTGTAAACAGCACCAGACATGTGGGGCAAGAGCAAATATTTTCTGTAAGAAATAAAAAAAAAACAGCTTTCATCACCACAGGTCGGTGTTAGATTCCCAAAATATTGTCCGTGTACAAATTATGTTTTCAAATGAAACACATGATAATGTGTAGCTTATGGTAGAAGTTGAATGAAAAGGTCTTTTACCAAAAGAACGTACTGACACAGAGGAAAACATGAGACTAGCATCAGGTTAGTTAAGTCATGTCTTAAAAAAAATTTTTGTTAATTTAACTTTTGTTCTCCATGTGTTCCCCTGCAGGTATCCCTCGGACACCTCACCCCTCAGAGCTCTCTCCATATTATCCACTGTCCCCCGGTGCGGTGGGCTCCATCGCTCACCCTCTGAGCTGGTTCATGCAGCAGTAAGTTCCCTCTGATCACAAGCTTAGATGCGTGATGTTCCACACATTGTTCACACTAACTGTATTATAAACATCAACATAGATCAGACCTACCGTGAAGCTCCATCTCTAGAGGAAGATGCATGTCTTAAGGTTGCGAGGACTGTCCTCCACATTGAGAAACGGTTCCATTGTTAACATGCTGAATTACTGTTGAGGCAAACTAGTGAGGGAGACAGTTAGATGTTGATTTTCCAAGTGATCTGCTGTCTGTTAGTAGGTTATTCTGTCATAACTCGACATCTATGACATCTATCTATCTGTAATGTATTATTATTATTATTACTATGTTGTTTTTTTCACTCATGATCAGTCGTAACATATCTGTGATATAAGGATGTGAGCTCTGTGTCTTACTGTCTCACTCTCTCTGTCACTCAGGCAGGGGCAGCCCATGTACTCCATCCCTCCGGGAGGATTCCGTCACCCATATCCAGCTCTGGCCATGAATGCGTCCATGTCCAGGTGAGCGGCTCATGTTCAACACAACACCTTACCTTCCCTGGGCGGGACATTCAATATCACGTCTTTCTGTCGATGACACACTTTGAGCTGAAGGAAAACAAATAGGTGATGCAGAGTCAGCACTGGGCTAATCTGCTGTCCTTATTTAATCCTGATGAATACGCCGCTGTGTTGAAGACAGACGGGCCGTGGAAAGATTGTCAACAGGTTTCAGCTGAGTTTAAAAAAAAAAAAATCTTAAAAAAACGACTGCCCTCAGAAAGCACCGTTTCAGTCAGAAGGGCTGTGGTTGTGAACTGTTGCCAGAAAAAGCAAAGATTCTTATTTTTACTCAGATCCATGTAAGGAAATGCCAGGTTTTCTAAACCATAACAGCAGACCAAAAACTTAGCAAATAAGTTTTACATAATAAACGTTGGTGTTATTATTATTTATAGTCCAGAAATTCTACTTTAAAAGAAGTGTTTTCAGATCAAATAGTTCCCGCGGCGTCAGGACTACGGGCTGTAGAGCCGTTAGTCCATCACTGACAGGTTCAGCTTCTTAACTAGAGTGAAGATGTTATTGGCATTCAGCGCTTCTCTCTAGGCTCGTCTCTCAGAGACAAGTGTCTGTGGTCAGATCAGTGTTCTGAGCCGCTCTCTAACACGCGCACACGTACAGAGGGAGGGAGAGGCGTGAGATGAAAGGCCTGCGAATCAATGAGGACAAAATCAAAGCTTATCTGAACCTACACGTCCCCTCGGACTAAACTCTGTCAAAATTGGCCAGATTTGTTCTTCTCCTTCCGCTGATAGCGTGGGATGAATTATTCACTGGTGCGTCTGTGATCAATTGACAGGTAATGCAGCTTCATCTTCATCTTTATGTCAGATGTTATATTACCATCGGAGAAAAATCTACTGACGTTAAAGAAATACGTTCAATCTCATCCTGCCTCTGTGTTTTTACGTCAGCTTTTTTGTTTATTTTCAAATTAAAATATTACATTTCCAGGAGATGCTCGAGAGTTCAGGGCCTGGAAACACAGTTGCAGAACTTCACCATTTTTAGAAAAAAAAGTTGCACTAAAAACTGGAGAGCATCTCCTGCACAGCCTCTCGACAGGATCTAGTTGCAGTTATTTTTGTCTTCTCTGGACTAATGCTGTCTGTCAAGCACCTGACAGTGTTTCCTCGCCGTTCTCAGGCAAGAACTGAATTGATAATAATTCTCCAAATTCATATAGAACTGTCTGTTTGTTTCTAACTTTTAGTTTTTGCTCCTCGAGATGACGATACCCTAGAGTGTTGGCAATCAGTTGGCATCAGTCGGCTTTGTATTCCTAGGACAACGAAGGCATCATTGGCTCTTTTTCAAAATTTGTAGACATTTTAGACAGTTTTATGGTAACCTTTATTATCCAGATTTAAGATTCAGATGTTCTAAATGTTTAATTGTGATGGCCAGTACTAGTCTGGCTGTGATTGCTCTGATAAACAGTAGTTAATGAAGCTTCAGCGGCGGTAGAGAGGGAGAGAGTGAAGATAATAAAGTTTGCACATAGTAATGCAGCGCAGCATCATCACAGCGTGGCTTATTTTAAAGTCTTTAACCTTTTTTAACAACCTCCACCGACCGCGTGTGATTTGGGTTTATGGCCCTAATCTGCCCCCCGCCCCTCCGGTGTATTACAATGCTCCATTGTATGAACAATTGGGAAGTGAGGGAGCCACTTTGTAGAAGGTGCTGTGTGCTGACGGCTGTCAGATCGCTCTTCACGGTCTGGAACGTGGTAAGGAAAGTGGTTTCAGGTGTCATGGCCATGCTGTCGCCATGGTAACAACACTCTCCACTTTTCTCCAGGCCCCGGCTGGAATAAAGGGGCTTTTGAAAAACTCTTTATTTGAACCAAAAAACCAGGCAAGGAACTCATTGTGTGTATGGACTGGTCTAGACAGACACAGTGGGCACAGTGGATTTGACAGGGAGGGTACCTCAGGGCACTCATTCGCCAAGTTTGCCAGGCCTTTTTTCATCAACTCTCCTCCTGCTTTTGCGCAACTGCTGAAACATCACCTGCTCTCACCCTCTCAGCTTGGTGTCCAGTCGTTTCTCCCCGCACATGGTGACTCCGCCCCCTCACAGCCTCCACCAGACCGGCATTCCACATCCCGCCATCGTCTCCCCGGCCATCAAGCAGGAGCCGGGCAGTGACAACATCAGTCCCTCCATGCATGCGTAAGAACGAAAAAACATGATATTTTGTACTTTCACTACTGACACAGTTACAATTCCACTTTATCTCACTTTTAAATATTAACTTGTGGGACATTTGTTAGATAAGGGACAGATAAGGCTGTCTTTTCTTCGTACACCTGTCAGTAACTCCAATCTGTCTGTTGACAAAAAACTGTTTACAGTTTTATTTCAGACAAGTCACTCGACAGATGTCAAATGTTTAAAAAACAGTGGTTCAGTCAGAAATAGAAGGTAACAGTTAATACAGTCTCTTTATGTCAATGTTATTTTTTATAAATAAATGAAAAAAAGGTAAATAATTATATTCAGGACATAGAGACCCAGTGTAGTCTGCAGTGGAAATGCATTTATTAAAAATAAGAACAAGAAAAAACTACATTACACGACACTTTTACCCATTTTCCCACCTTTTTGCACAAACATTTTAAATTTTACACATTCTCAATTTATTTTTGTAAACATCAGTCAACTTTTTTCGAGAAAATGTGTCCTAAACAGTTTAGAATTGGTGTAAATTCTCATAAAACAATTTCTCACAATTTTAAAGAATTAAGTTAAGCAACTGAAAAAAAAACATTTTTTTTGGACATTCAGTTTTTTGACTGAAAAAACTGAATGTCCAGTTGCCTAACTTAACTCTTAAACCATTTCTCCCAATTTGGCCTTAAAGCCAACATCTGTGGCAATAGGAAAAAGAGTCCTGCATATAGATGTCAAAAAGTTGGAACCAGAGTCCGGGTCCGTAGACCCCGTCAGAGCGCAGCACTAAACCTGTCTGGAACTACAAGTAGTCTGAGAATGTACTTGTCAAACGAAGCGTCCCTGAAGCATTGCTTTTACTGCTTGTATTGCTGAAACGTACAGAATAATATATATATATATATGTGTGTGTGACACAGTTTCTAAAACCCCTCATGTTAGAGCATCGAGCCGACAGTCAGTTACACTGTGACCTTGTGTTGTTTGTTGTCCTTATCACAGTCCTGTTCCTAAATGTTTTGGCTCAGCAGGAAATCCCCAGTTCCTCCTAAGAAGGAAGAAGACAAGAAGCCGCACATCAAGAAGCCGCTGAACGCATTCATGCTGTACATGAAGGAGATGAGAGCCAAAGTGGTTGCTGAGTGCACTCTGAAGGAGAGCGCTGCCATCAACCAGATTCTGGGGAGAAGGGTGAGTGGAGTGTCATTTTGGATTTTGGATTAATTGCTCACAAATTCCCGGCGACTTCAGGGTTGTTTTGTTTTGTGTCTTAAATTGGGTTTTCATCACGTTTGTGTTACAGTGTTGCAAAAACACAGAGCCAGATTATTGCAGAGGTATTTTAGGTACAAGTATTTTATAGAAGTAAAGTAAACCATTCACTTCTTTAGATTTTTATGGGCTGCATTTGTTTTCTCAAGAAAGGGAAAGAATAATGTTGCCTAAGGTGTTTTTACGGATAATATCAAAGAAATAATCATTTGTTGAAAATTCAAGTATTCGTTTTTGCCAATTGCAAGACATTCGAGGTGACCCTATTTGAACCCCAACATGGGGTTGTGCCCCCAAGGTTGAAACACACTGACATGTTTTTGTTTTTGTCCGCAGTGGCATTCACTTTCCAGGGAGGAACAAGCCAAATACTACGAGCTGGCCAGGAAGGAGAGGCAACTCCACTCCCAGCTCTACCCAGGATGGTCAGCACGAGACAACTACGTGAGTCGGACGTTTCCTTGATGCTTCCATAGACAACCATAAAAAAAAAATATATATAATAAAACAGCAATTCTTCCTTTCTTTGTGCAGGGAAAGAGGAAAAAGAGGAAGAGAGATAATAAGGCCGACTCCAAACCAGAAGGTAAGAAGACATTTACTGCTTTTGACGTTTGGAAGTTTTTGTGTTGTTTTTCCAAATTAAACCGCCGTCTTCTTCAATGCTTACTTTACATTTCTTGGCTGCAGTGGTTTTGCACGTCTTTTATTTACAGAGGAGTCGGTTGACACTGCTGCTGGTTCATTAACACACCTTTTCTGTCTTTAATTACCCTTAAAATATCAGATTTATTTCACACCGTCCATCTAACAGGGGATGTGTTAGAAAAATGTAACAATTAGAACCTAATTGTCGGAGAATAAACCTACCTGGCTCAGTTTCTGCACCATGGTGCATTTAGTCCTTTAGTATTTTTTGCATGGATTCCTTCCCTGACTAACACACACACTAACTTCTCTCCCTGCTCCCCCGCTTTGACAAGCAGCTTACGAGCTTCAGTGCTAATAGCAGCAGGTACGTCTGCGACGGCGCGTCTGTGAGTCATGAGACATAACATCGTATGTTTATTTCACGGCGCATTTCAGTGTCGCTGTCTTTATTCATGAAAACCATCTGAAATGATTAAACGTCACGTTTCACCGTCTCTTATCATCTGGTTCTTTTCGCGCATGTCGTTTCCTCAGGATTTCCACATCCTTCGTTTCCATCACTGGGAATTATCTTCTCTGTCAGTGGGAGCATTGAGGGACTTGAACCCATTTCCAAACCGGTGTTTAATTCCACTTCTGTGCATTTCTCCTCAGACTTCTCCATCAGAAACAAAAAGCAGTGTGTGCAGTACCTGCCCTCGGAGAAGATGTGCGACAGCCCGGCGTCCTCCCACGGCAGCATGTTGGACTCTCCAGCCACCCCCTCCGCAGCCCTGGCCTCACCCGCTGCTCCCGCCGCCACTCACTCTGAGCAGGCGCAGCCGCTGTCGCTCACCACCAAACCCGAGGGTCGCATGCACCACCACTTCTCCCTGCCCGGAAAGGCCTCCGGGTCCACTTCCTCTTCCTCTTCTTCTTCCTCATCCTCCTCATCCCAGCCCCACATCTCTGTGCCCCTGGCTTCCTCAGGGAGCCAACCGTCCACACCCATCCTCACCCGGCCAATCCCCTTCACCTCCCTGCACCCCTCCATGCTGTCCCCACCCTCACCTTTCCATCAGGCAGCCCTTCACTCCCATCATGCCCTGTTCCAGTCGCAGCCCCTCTCCTTGGTCACCAAACCAACTGAATGAATCTAACTTTTTTATTTGTTCGTTCCGTTTTCTTTCCATTTATTGTGCTGTATATTGCTTTTCTTTTAAGAACTAATTAGATCATCATTTTTTAATGACGAAAAGGAAGAACTATTATTGGTCAATATTTGATCGCCTCCTTTTCTAAATCTCTGAATGAAACAAATGTATTTTTTGTAAAGTTTTACTGCAGAACAGGTTTCTTTTTCGACGCATTTATTCAATGAACTTCTTGTATAAAAGAACCAATGTACATAAATTTTCTTTATAAAAAAAAAAACAAAAAGGAACAAAAACATGTTTTCTTTTTAGCCAAACTCTGATTAATGTTAGTATTAAGTTTGAAGTCATAGTACTGGCCAATAATTGCAGCCCCTCTCCTCAATTCACCAACGTGTTCCCTGTCTTTGACTTGTTGAATAAACATTTGAAATTGTTTCTTACAACAAAAGCTCCCGTTGCCTTTTTGATGTGCATTTGGATTCTGTTGTTTTGTAATAAATACCTCCATGTCCTCCCTCACTGAATCCATCAATCTCCTCTTTGTTTGGTAGCTCCATCTCTAGGATCATTCTTCTACCAATGTATCTACTGTCCCTCCTCTGAACATGTCTGTCTTCTCTAGCTTTTCCCCCCAAACCTTCCTGTCTATGTTGTCCCTCTAATCACCTCATTCCTGATCCTGTCCATCCTTGTCTCTCCTAAAGAGAACCTCAGCATCTTAAACTCCTCCACCTCCAGCTCTGTCTCCTGTCTGCCTATTCTTAGTGTCTCTAATCCATCCATCATGGCTGGTCTCAAAACTGTCCTGTAAACTGTTCCCCTCACCTTAGCTGACTCTCTTCTACCACAGATCACTCCAACATTTTCATAATTTTTAATACTAATGAATAAAACAAAAAGGTTTTACCAGGTTGTCTTAAATACAGGTAGAGAGGATTTAATCTTAACCACAACTTTCCCTCCATAAAGAAACACAGTGTAGAAATATCAAACTAACAACCTATCAGTCCAAATCAACCAGGAAAATCAGATTCATCCTTAATTCAGTTATGGTTAAAGTAAACGTGGGAAACGTGAGAAAAACCAACCAGATTAAAGTTGATTTCATCCCTGTTGCTCTTTAGCTCTTCAGCCACTGGGACGTACAGCTTAGCCAGTTCACTGGTACATCTATCAGGTAGGTACAGTTTAGCAAAGTGAGAGTCATGGACTGAAGCGAGAAGAAAAGTTTAATGCAAACCAAACTCCAGTTTCTCCTACAAAGTGGGTGCAAAGAAGTATTTGTGGCCCAGATGTGTCAAAGGAAGTGTTGGCAGGTGTCTGACAGCAGGCATTAGGTGAGAAAAAGACAAAAATGACAGTAAATAATTTATTTTCAGCTCTTCTGAAAAACTCTTTTGTGGGGCTATTTTTAAAAATGCTGCAGCGCCGTGCAGACACATGAAGAGGAAATGTTGGTTTCTGTCTGTGGACTCGTGAGGCAGGCATCTACCTCAGATCACCCACTCCTCTCTCCTCCTCCCCTCCGTCCTCCCACCGCACACTTTGACATAAATGGTCCATCCCTGGCACAAATCCTCCTCTCCAAGGCCACCAAAAACTGTAACCTACCTTGTGTGTGTTTTCTTGCTAATTGAAAAGCCTAATGAGGTCCCGGGGGCTCCATCCCATTACCTCAGAGTTCATTAAAGCCTAAGCAGTGTGCCAAACGCTGAATAAAGATGCTGAAAAAGTGCAAAAGAAAGAGGGGGGGCGTTTGGATTGAAGGCACGGGGGCGGGGGGCAGACCTGCTGTTTTGTCATTGTTGAAGGCCGCCGTACCATCCAACCAGGATCAGTTGAGCGTTATTGCTTTGTCTTCACCCAAGTCTTCCTCGTTCTGTCCCGGCTTCAACCAACATCTGACAAGGCTGAGATGTTTTAATTGGACTGAAGTGAGACGTGACTTTACCTGTGCTTTCACACTACTGTACAACGTCAACAACAGCCTGTTAGACAACAGTGAAACACTACAACAACATCAGGTTACCCTGTAAGTGGGTAAATAAAGTTGTATTATTTTTGATGCTGGATTAAAGATAGCTAAATAGATGCCCTCAGGTTTGTTATGGCTTTAAAGCATTGGTTCTTAACTACAAGGCTGCAGCCCCTGCCTGGTCCACCAAAACGGCCCCGAAATGGCTGCAGAAAGGTAGAGGTTATTAACGCAAGACCCCCAAGATAGGGTTGTGGGATACATTTTTAGACCACTCTTATTTTCTTGAAATTCTTGTTCTTTCTAAATGCCTGTCACCATTGGAGTTATATTACCTGAAAAATACAATGAACAGGACAATCTACGTAGAATTCTGGAATCCCTCAAATCACAATGCTCTGTACAATGTCACAATGTTCTGTACAATGCCACAGCTATTGATGTAAGAACTAAGTGATTTTGGTTACTATCAAGTTAGTTGCTATCAACCATTGAAAATGACTCGATATCTGCTGTGAAATTAAAATCTTATACAGATATTTTTGTTGTTATCCTCATATTTGTCCAAAAATATATATACCTTCAGTTGTACCAGCCATTAAAATGAACAAAAAAATGGAAGAACAGCCTAATATTTTTTCCATCAATGCATCCATTTTGATTTGTTGCTGGACCACAGGGGCGGGAGTCTCCACAACTGCCACCCAAATCACATTGCACTGAACCGTACTATCGTGCGCATGGTGAGAACACTGGAAGTCCTTACCCAGGAGGTGGACCTAGGAGTTTCACACCACACACAGAGTCATTGCCTCTGGGCCAAAGTGAAGGCCAATGACTCTGTTCTGAAGGCCACTGTTCTCCATTAGAATCTCGCATACAAAGAGTCCTCCGACCACAGGGTGGTGGTAGTGCTTCAAGCTCCAATGTACAGAGAAGAAGACAGTTGTCTTCTCTACTGTAGCAGCAGCAAAAACTGTGAAGTATTTGAAGCTCAAAGCTTTTAGAATTGTTATTGTTATCACACTGCTCCATACCGTGAGCCTTCCTGTGGGAAGTGATGTGGGTCTGGACAGTGCTATGGTCAGATCATCTCAGTGCAACTTGGCAGCTGGTGGATAAGAACCTGAAACCTTGCTGAACCTGGTTGATTTGACCCAAGCTGGTGGGCCACATTACAAAGCCAAACAGGCCACATCTGGCCCCCGGGCCTCAGTTTGCTCATGCCTGGTATAGACAGATGTTAATAATATATTTTATACATTGGAATTATAAGCTAACGGAGTAGGATTTATGCAGCAGTAGGAATCAGTTTGTGTTCTGGTGTGAATTTGCTAGACTCGTTCTAGTCCATGTTGTCATCCGACCACAAGGTGGAGGTAATGCCACAAAGTACAGAGAAGCAGACTGTCTTCTTCTCTACCCGAGCTGCAGCAAAGAATGTGGAGAAGTATTTACAATATAGAGACTGTTAAATGCATAAAAAATTATATTGTGATCAATTTGTCAAAGACTGAGGAAGTAAGGAACATGCACATCAATTTCATTTAATACGCCCTGTCTCTGTCTCTCTCTGTCTCTCTCTGTCTCTGACTGCACGTGTCTTTCATTTATCCACAGTCTGAAACTTTCCAGATTCTCCTTCACAGTCTCTCTCTCTTCACCCAGAGCTGATGAACAGATTCAAGCGCATGACCTGAAAGGGACACGAGCCACACATTGAGAACCAGTCCTGGAGGTGAACCTCTGCTTAATGTTCTGTTTGTTCCCAGTGTCGTGACAACATTGTTGCCTCTTTGTTTTTAGACTTCACACCAGTAGATTTAAGGTTTATTCCACTTCTGCTCCCCAGGACCGCTATATGTCATGTCTGCCCCCCCAACAACCACCCACTCTGCCCTCACCGCCCCCGTTGCCCCCTCTGTCGTACGCAATCATTAGCCATAATAGGTCTGTGCTTGTTTGCTGTTCTATCTTACATCATTTTGGGCAAAATCACAGTCTGCGGTGGTGGAGGTGGTGGTGGTGGTGGTGGTGGTGCCAGAGGCTGCCTGCTCTGAGCCGCTTCACCGATCTGTCAGTGAAATTACAGGTAATGAGTTGTCAAAACAGTCGGCAAATCTGTCTCCTCAAGGCCATACATCTCGCCCAATGTTCACGTCTCACAAGACAGTGGCCCTATTATCAAACTGAGTCACCTCAACCACAAACTTCAAATGTGCTGGTTGGGGCAGAACAATCTTTATATATAGTGATTTTTACATCTGCTTTTTTTATTTTTAAGTTTTGTCCTTGTTGTGTCTTTATTGAAGGACATTTGGCAGAATTATAAAACAGTGAACTACTGATTTAGCCTGAAGTCCTTCAACACTTTTGGTCATATCTTCTAACATGCCATCAAGGCAGGAAAGCCATGAATGGGTTCCACTCAGACCCAGACCAGAGAGAAGCTTCATGGTCTGGTTCTGATCTATGATTCGTCACGGATCTGATCTGGATCTGTCATCCCCGTCTGTACGGATCTGTTCTTCTCTAAAATAGCTCAATAACATCAATGAGTTTAGAATGGGCCAAACTAAGGCTCGGGGACCAGATGTGGCCAGTTTGGTTTTGTTATCCCACCCGCTCATGTTTCTTTATACTTCAGATATTTTTTCTTCAATGTTTGTGTCTTTGCTGCAAGTGACAGTGGTGGCCTAGTGGTTAAGGAAACAGACTTCAGTCTGAAGGGGTTCAGGTTCGAATCCACCAGCTGCCAGGTTACCACTGAGGGGCGCTCAGCGTGGTACAGTCCCAATACAGTGTTCATGTTGGTTCTGGACTTGGGTCCGTAATGTCCCTGGAACGAATCCCCCTTCTGCCAAGTTACCGCTGCGGTCCACTGAGTATGGTATTGTCCCTACACACTGCTCCCCGGGCGCTGCCCACTGCTCACTTTGATGATGCGTTAGATACAGAGGCCAAATTTTGTTGTGTGGTGTGAATCACATCGTCACAATGACAAAAAAATAATTATTTCTTTCTTCTTTCAAAGAGTTTTAATCATCTCTTTGAGAATCCCATAGAATCCTCTGCTTCCCTCATCGATGTAAGACGCCAGTGTTTACCTCCCAGAACAGACCCCATCCTCACATCCACTCAACATCTGCCATGTAGTGTAAGCGCGAGGTCAGAGTTAATACATGCTAATTTTTGCTCATTAAATTCTTCCAATCTCTCGCCAAGGTTCTTTTTTGGGGCCTTTCTTTGATGTGGATTTTTTTTTCCAGGTTAACCATGTTGTAGTCCATGCATAATGTTGCACCTAGAGCTGTCAATTTAGCCGTCACCAAAAGTGCATGAATAAGTAAAAAGCAGGCAAAGGAGCGAAGCACACTGATCCATCAGCATCATTAAGGCCCAAACTAGTGGCTGACGTGGGCGCTGATGGAAATCTGCCACCGTGGTTTTCTCTCTTTTTCTTCATCAGCGCTGACTACATGACCTTATATCCCTATTAATGACAGGATGCCGCGTTTGTCTCACATGAGGTTTCCTAAAGTGATATGAATCGATTGTTTCTGTAACATTCACTCAGCCCAGCAGAGCTCAGCTGGTGCCTTTGTGAGGACGGCCTGTGTCTGGCTGTGAGCTTAAGAACCTCCTCCTCCATGTTTTATTCATACCTGTTTGACCTTAAAGATGGAAATGCAAATGTGTGTCAAGAACGAGAGGGGGATCCTTGGACTTTTCAAATGTCACAGATCCTGCTACAATTAAGACATATTCATTACAGGAACCCACGGACCCCCAACACACACACACACACACACACCTGGACACACACGCACAGCAGGGACGTAAAACACCTACAATTAATATCCCTGATCATTCATTGGTTCCTTCAACTGTGATAAAGTCAACTGCACTCAAGACTTTATACAAGATGTTGAACCTTTTGCTTTTAATTAAGTGATTTACCATTAGGGTTTATAACATGTGTCGTACTCCAGGCCCGGGGTCCAAAAGTGGCCCGTCAACTCATTTTGTGTGGCCCTTATAGGACCTTAAAACTTTTTTAATTTCTCTCAGAAAATCCTTACTTTTTATCATAACATCTAACTATGATTTTACATTCCCCTTTTCTCCATCTACTTTATAAGACACTTTGCTTAATTTTGTATGTGTTTATTATTTTTTTACTGCTAGTTCATATCTCAAATTAATTTGGAAAAATAATCTGGTTATATATATATATATATATATATATATGTATATATATATATATATATATATATATATATATATATTGTATATATATTATAGTTTTTCCAGTTCCTTTGGTGCTTGTTTTTTATCGTCACACACCGCCATCCGTCGACCAGGTCAAGAACTGCGACTTTTAACTTTTTTGTTGTAGGGAAAAAAAATAAATAAAATAAAAGTATAGAAATAAAAAAAAAAATGTTTTTAAGGAGCAAATTAATACTTGTTCTTGTTTTTTTCTTTACCCTTTTCAGGTTAGGGTCACTTTATTACAATAGGAGGAAGCTGTCTGACAGAAAATAACTACAGTGTATTTTAATGTAAATATTTAGGCTCCCTTTGTTTCCATTCATGCCACTCATCAGACTAAATATTGATGCTGAGACTCAGCTCCTTTCGTCCTGTTGACTGACTGTGTGACCAGAATCAAACAAAACAAAGCAAAAATCACGTGTAGCAGTGGGAATTATTTTAGTACTCTATTTTTGGCACCAACATTCTCTGAAAAATTAGACATTTTCTCTGATAGTTTTTACACATATCAACGGAAAATTTTAACTGCCTTTATTATGGAGCTTAATTTGATTTAATTTCATACCGGAACAAACCAAAATATTACAGCGTTTACATCCAAGAACAAACAAATCCACCTCAGTATCAGCCACAGGGTTGACATTTCTGTATTGGCATTAACATACATATCATTTTAATTTACTGGCGATATGTAATGAGAAATATATAACATATGTAATAATACAATTTCGTGTCCTACAAAGCCATTTGCTTTTAGCGAATCTTAGCTTCAAATCCTCTCTACGCGGAACCATCTCCGCTTTATTCCAGCAGATGGCGGTATTGTACTTATTGGTTAGTTGGCGGATAATAAGTGGGCGTAGAGGAAGTGTGCTGAAGAGCAGCAGTAGAAGAAGAGAAAGCCGCTTTGTACACGCAAACAGGAATTAGCTGTCATAGCTACCGTTGTTTGTTTCTCTTTAACCGTCACTTCAGTTTTGTCAGCGCGTACTCTATCGTTAATATAAACACCGAAGAGGAGATATTTCTTACTGGGTGGTTTAACTGTGTCTTTTGGATAAAATGAAGGCGTTTTTTCTGGTTTTGGCGGGTTTTATGTGTTGTTATCTTGTCTCAGGTGAGTGTACACTTTAATTACTTTTACTTCGCGTGGACAAACCGAATTGTACCCTGATTTACCCGCATCAGCTTCACTGATTTACCTTGACAACAGAATTTAGTTTTAATATCAGTATTACAACCAGAAATCGGTGCTGAGTGGTGTAC
Organism: Paraplagusia blochii; assembly: GCA_016785265.1. Classification (NCBI taxonomy): domain Eukaryota; kingdom Metazoa; phylum Chordata; class Actinopteri; order Pleuronectiformes; family Cynoglossidae; genus Paraplagusia; species Paraplagusia blochii. The sequence continues at coordinate 92,747 of JAFBJS010004345.1, forward strand.
TTTTTCCTCGGTCGTTACAAAATAAAATGTAATTTGCCGGTCGAAGGCTCTGACGTATAAGGAAGGATTAAAATTGACTTTTGGAAGGCGCTGCCACGCTGTACAGAACACGTATCTGTGTTAAGAAACCAGTCAATTGACTGTCTTGAAAATAAATCTGTTGTTTTACCTCCCAAAGACGTAGAACTCGGTGAGAGGATGACATATTTATAAAGGTCCATGTAAAATGGATCTGAAATTCAAACCTACTTTTACTTCCTCTTTATTATTAATAATTGACAGCACCCACGCACGCAATCACATCAAGGAAGGAAGGAATAAAGGTCACCGAGATGATAAGAAAGTTTGTAAAGACACACGTTTGTTTGGATACGTTTGTGTGTTTCTTTTCTATTGTGCAATAATGGATATTCCTGTCCTACAACCCATCTTTGGTAACAAGACCAAAATGGTAGCAGTTAGTACTAATCCTAATATTTGTTATGTTCTTGGATGCGAATGATAAGGTCATTGTTGTTCTACAGACAGGCAGTTTACTAAGGGTGATGTAACTGAGAAGTAGAGTCACATGATTGTACGGTGAAAGTGATGCGATGAAAAGATGACAATGGAAAAAAGACTTAAACCGTATCTTCATTTATTGTATTTTCTATATGCACAACTTTCACCACTTAGTATTAACTTTCACCACATTTTACAAAATTGTCTCTGTTTAAAATACATTTAAAAAAAATATTGTTTATGATGGATATTTGTGAAAGGCAACAGGAAAGCAAACCGAAAATGACTTATTATTGTCAAGGTTAAGGCAAATCAACACTGTATCTGCCCCAAATGCTGTTTTTTTATATCTCCTTCAACTAGAAAATGTGACAAAACTTGTGGCATATTTGGCTGTCTCATGGTTATCCCATGGGACAGCTTTTTTTGAACACTAACAAGAAGAGGCCAGCTGGGCGGTAGGACAACAGGAAGGGGGAAACTCAGGAGGATCTTCAATGAGCATTTGATCTGTGTGTACTTCAAAACCGGCAACACCCTGATACCAAAACTGGTTTGTTCAAACGACACAAGCTGGACAACCTGACTCATCCCATTCAGTGTAGTGTGGAGTGTATTGACCTCTACATTGGGGAGACCAAACAGCCGCTACACAGGTGCATGGCCCAACGCAGGAGAACCATCTCTTGTGTAGAGGACTCAGCTGTCCACCTACACCTGAAGGCCTTATTAGGAACAATACCAGTGCCTTTTTTCTCACTCACAGTATATAAACTCTGTACTCCCCACTAACAGTTAGACCTGAAGAAGCCTCTTGGATGAGAGGTGATATGGTTTCTTTAAAAAGAAAATAAAAATACTGTCGAGTTTCCTAATGAAACCCCTTATCCTGACTGTCATGTTTTATTTTTCATGTTAAGCTCAGACAAAGAATTGCCATAGAAACCAAAGTTAGACTGAAGCTCATTAGTGTTGCTTTGGAAATGCATAATTCAATCAGGATCAGGAAGTGTGTGTTAAGTCTAATTATCTAAGGTACCAGCATTACTTCATCATGTCATTGTGTTTGTGTGTTCTCTATTGATGGTCATGTGTTCTTTGTTTTATTTTTTTTTTCATCAAGGTGCACCGATAAATGCAGACCAGCCTCAGAAAAAAGCTCAGGAACAATCTAATCTAACAAAGGACAACAACAATGTAGCTGTAGATAAGAAACAACCAGACGTTGCAGGTGGCAAACCAGAACCAGACGTTGCAGGTGGCAAACCAGAACCAGACGTTCCAGGTGGCAAACCAGAACCAGACGTTCCAGGTGGCAAACCAGAACCAGATGTTCCAGGTGGCAAACCAGAATCAGACGATCCAGGAGGCAAACCAGAATCAGACGTTCGAGGTGGCAAACCAGAACCAGACGTTACACCTGGCAAACCAGAACCAGACGTTCCAGGTGGCAAACCAGAACCAGACGTTCCAGGTGGCAAACCAGAACCAGACGTTACACCTGGCAAACCAGAACCAGACGTTACACCTGGCAAACCAGAACCAGATGTTCCAGGTGGCAAACCAGAATCAGACGTTACACCTGGCAAACCAGAACCAGACGTTCCAGGTGGCAAACCAGAATCAGACGTTACACCTGGCAAACCAGAACCAGACGTTACACCTGGCAAACCAGAACCAGACGTTACACCTGGCAAACCAGAACCAGACGTTCCAGGTGGCAAACGAGAACCAGACGTTCCAGGTGGCAAACCAGAACCAGACGTGACACCTGGCAAACCAGAACCAGACGTTCCAGGTGGCAAACCAGAACCAGACGTTCCAGGTGGCAAACCAGAACCAGACGTTCCAGGTGGCAAACCAGAGCCAGACGTTCCAGGTGGCAAACCAGAATCAGACGATCCAGGAGGCAAACCAGAATCAGACGTTACACCTGGCAAACCAGAACCAGACGTTACACCTGGCAAACCAGAACCAGACGTTCCAGGTGGCAAACCAGAACCAGACGTTACACCTGGCAAACCAGAACCAGACGTTACACCTGGCAAACCAGAACCACACGTTCCAGGTGGCAAACCAGAACCAGATGTTCCAGGTGGCAAACCAGAATCAGACGTTACACCTGGCAAACCAGAACCAGACGTTCCAGGTGGCAAACCAGAATCAGACGTTACACCTGGCAAACCAGAACCAGACGTTACACCTGGCAAACCAGAACCAGACGTTCCAGGTGGCAAACGAGAACCAGACATTCCAGGTGGCAAACGAGAACCAGACGTGACACCTGGCAAACCAGAACCAGACGTGACACCTGGCAAACCAGAACCAGACGTTCCAGGTGGCAAACCAGAACCAGACGTGACACCTGGCAAACCAGAACCAGACATTCCAGGTGGCAAACCAGAACCAGAGGTTCCAGGTGGCAAACCAGAACCAGAGGTTCCAGGTGGCAAACCAGAACCAGACGTTACACCTGGCAAACAGGAACCAGACGTTAGCCCCGGCAAAGAAGAACCAGAGGTCCCAGCTGAGAAGCAACCAAATGAAGGCACAGATGGGAAAAAATCAGAAGGAGATTCTGCTAAAATAGGACCTGGAGAAGGAAGAAATAAACAAATAGAACAAATAAACGTGCCGGAAATGAGGGATGAGGCAGAGAGCAGTCATTTCTTTGCCTACCTTGTCTGTGCAGCAGCACTGGTCGCTGTGCTCTACATCACCTACCATAACAAACGCAAGGTATGCAGTAAACACTAATAAATGTAAGAACGCTAAAGGAAAACTTTTCCATATGTTGCCACAGTGCTGTATGTAATAAAAAAATCATTAAAATAATGCAACATTTTTATATTTTAAAATATTATAATTATACATTGTATTCCGTAATGTTAGGGTTTAAGAACAGCAGTACCTGCGTCGTCTGCTGTAAATGATAATGTAATACTTTTGTTTCCAGATCATTGCCTTTGTCCTAGAAGGAAAGAGAGCCAGGTCAGCACGCCGCCCTCGATCTACTGAATACCAAAAGTTAGAACAACAGGTAAAAGCACAATGCAAATTTTTAGATTTTTTTTTTTTCATCCTGTATTTTATTCATTCATTTTTTTTTTTAAATCTTTTTTCTCCCCAGATCTCATAGGAAAACAGATCGACGACATCCTTGTCTCGATCAGCTGACTGCACTGTGTGATTTGTGTGAAGTGGGCGTTAGATCTTGTTTACTGTACTCCCGGTCCAATCCAACCTGTGTTGAACACGCACATCAGACCCTTTTCTTTCTAGATGCTTATTGCATGACTATGCACATGACATTGTTGCCTTATGAGGGGGCTTGGCAGAGTGCAGTGAAGGGGAAAAAAAGAGATAAGCATGTTGTTTTTTGCACTTTTGCATCACTATTCCAGTTTTAGGCGACCCTCTAGTTGGGCACTCAGGACATTCTATAGCAGTAAAAACAACAGTTTGGGTTCCAGTCCTGTTCATGCAGCGTGTTAGTGAGTACAGTGTGCACTTAAATAAGCCATTTAACTGTGTAAATTATTGGAAGTTCTGTGCAGGTGTTTTTATGGTAGATTTCGATGCACAGACATAAAAGAATTTCCGCCAGTTTTGTCCATGTGAATGTACTGCTGTCATTTGCTTTCTGAACGGGACATTTGCACATAGATAAGTTTGGACATGTGTAGGAAAGGCTCTACATGTCCTTACAGTGGAAAGAAACAGTGCAGTGGGGTTTAGTTCAAGCTTCACTGTCTGTAGCCTCAACTTTCCACTCAGAACAAACAGCAGAGTTGATTTAATCTCTTCGATCGACGCTGGAACATCAACAGGATGAGTTTTCATTGACCAATGACTAATGGTATTGAAGTTGATCCCTCCCTAAAGACTATCTGGTTCACGGCTGTACTGTCCTCAACTCTGTGGAAAAAATATGACTGTGGGAAAATAGGTTGACCACTAATTCATCATATTTAAACAGTTCCTCTTGAGTAAAAGTGTGTTGGTGTGTGCTGCTGAATTGTGCCAAATAGAGAATGATCTATTGTGATTTTCATGTTATGCCTGTTCCTCAAATGAATCCTTTATTTTTTACAAGGCCGTGATCTGTGGAGAGGCTCTTCTCTAGACTGGAAAGCAGGATAAATCTGGTGTTTCTTGGCAGAGTTCTAATCTAATCTATATTTTTTGAGAAAATTATTCCTTTCGAACACATTGTTCTTTTCACACTTTCTGTATGTACCAGGTGGTAGAATTTGTGGACAACTTAAGGTGTGCATTTCTTTTTGTCAGAATTTCCACTTTGTTAAATTATGAACTGTCCTTAAAGTTTTAATTGCTGAGGAAATGATTGATTCCAAAATAAAAGCTTCTTTTGTAATTCTGTGGCCTCAGATAACATAAATGACATGACTGCCTTCAGTCTTGTGGTGAACATTGAAAGTGAGTATGTTAGTGATTATCAAGCAGTTTGCCTTAAAAATGTATTTGGGTTAAACGGCTGTATGTTAAAGATAAAGTCACAAGATGGCAGCATTGCAGCTGAGCAACACAGGGGGATTAGCTCAAGTGCTCACTTTGAATGTAAGAGGCAACAGGATTGATGCCCTCATCCTCCAACTGACTTTTCCTTAATATCCCGAGGGATTAATAGTTGAAAAGCATTTGGACAACATCAGCAAAAAATAAAAATATTCGCATTCCCTAATAGAAACCTTATTTGGAGAATAAGAACAATTTTTTTTTCACAAATAAAAATACTTTATTGGGCATATCGTTTTAACATATTTTAGCTTTACATAACTTATACATAATATATAAGCTAACTAGACTTTTGTTGAAAATATCACACAGTTTGAAACAGTCACTTTCTGAATTGCATCATTTAAAGTGTTAAACCTGATTTATAGCACCACCTGCAGGGAAGGAAGGAACATGGGATGATAGATGATATACATAATACTGTTTTCTGATTTAACTGATTTGGTTTATGATACTTTACATCAGAGTTACACAAAGATTTTACCATAACAAACAGTAGCCATTGGATACCAACGATCAAGAGGATTATCCTCATTAACGGTCATGATGTTTGGAGGCAGTACTTCCGGTCCACAGCCCTCACAGAGGCATCATGTTCCTCGCCTCCTCTTCATAAATATCCGGTATTTCTCCCATGGACGAGGACACCATGTGGACAGTGTTACATCCCCGCAGTTCCTTCTCATAGCAGACCAACTGCTTCCAGAAGCCGGGGTTGGGTCTGACCATGGGTCTGCAGCTCTTCACCCAGGTGTGGGCCTCCCGCAGGGTGACGCCTCGGTGCTTCATCAGATAAGCCATGCACAGGGCGGCGGAACGGCTCACACCGGCGTTACAGTGCACCAGTGTCCGGCCTCCGCTCTCGGCATGCTGCTGGATCTTTTCAGACACCGGCCGGAAGAGGTCGTTGAGAGAAGACAGGGGAGAGTCGGACAGCTGGACCCGGAGATGCTCTATCTCGGCAGGCGGCGCCAGAGGACAGCTGTTCCGGTTGTCCGTGAGGCTGATGACACAGGTGATTTGACACTTGGTCAGCTGGGCCGAATCAGCGGCCGCTCTGCCGCTGCTGATGTAGAGATGGTCGGTGAGCTGGCACAGGCCGGACAGCCCGGAGCACCGGGACTGATTCATATACGAAGACTAAGTTTCCCTGAAGACACCATGAAGTTCCTGAAGAGGCTTCAACGGCAGACACTGGTACGGCAAGCCGCTTGCACCAAATATATCTGTTTATTGAAAAACGCCGCCCTCTAGCGGGTAAAATTGATCACTGGCTGAAGTTAAACTGTTACGACAAACTAAAGAAAAATATTGTATTTAAATAACATTTTTAATCAAAACACATGGATTTTACGTATAAACTTCATCCTTTCTACTGCTTTAGAACAAAATACTGACATGTAGGAATATTAATATTCCATGAGAGGCTGTAGAAGCAGTCTGTCCCATGTTAATTCACAAAATAAACAAAGGACCTAAAAATCACAAAAAAATGGCTGCTTTTATTAGTCATTGTATAACTTTCAGTAAACGCTTTCTGGTGACTATTAAGCTACCCTTAAGTGCTGCAAGCTAAAGAAGACCGAATTTCCCGTGATAACCAAGCTAAATCCTATTAACGTGTTGGACCCCTGAGGACCCCAGGTGTCCACTCTAATGGCCTGAGTGAGAAACAGTATAACATTTAACTTTCACATTACAACAGCAACTTTTATTTATCATCTTATTTATAATAGACCAATTATCGCTGGACTTTAAACAAGAAGATACATTTTCATAAAGCTTAGCAGGTGTCATGGCAACTGGCCGATTAGGTAGCATTCTGAAATACTTTTAAGAGAAACATTAAAGGTGAGTGGCATCAAAGACAAGAGTACAACAAAGGACAAACCCAACTACAAAGGTGGAGTTGGTGGAGATGAACATGATTGTGAGGAAATGAGTGGAAGTTAACCTTGAAAAACACAGGAAGACTCATCTCATGTTTAGAATGGAGTGGATTTGAAATGTACACTGAGAGTGGACTATGACAAGGAGAAGTTAATAAGGAGACATTAACAGCAGATCACAAATAGGTCCAACAGCTGATCATAAAGGCGGAGGACAGGATGGCGAACAGGTCTTACATCAATGCAGCTTCGCACTCAGTTGAACATCCTGTGGTTAACTGGAGTAGGAGGCAGACTCTGGGTCTAATGGTGGAAGAAGAAAAGTGTCTCAAAGGTGATCATATACCGTTGGATGAATTATCAGCAGCACAGTGGAATGGAGTGAAGGCTGAAAGTATCGAGGAGGAGAGTCTCAAAGAAGGCTGTCCTCCATCAGACTTTGATGATGAGTCCCTAGAAGTGTTGAATGAGAGGCAGACCTGGAGTAGCAGCTCGGAGGAAGAGCAGGTTGAAGTTCGGCAGCCGACCATAGAACAGACAGAGAGTCCTCAGGTGAAGTGGAGTGTCAACGTCAAAGAAAAGTTGGGGTGTCGTGAGGAAACTCTTGGACAGCAGCGCCAAGTCATGCAACCAAGTCCTGTAGAAGAACCAACTATTGACAAAGAACTGATGAGCCTGAAACAACAGAACTCTGATCTCATCCGGGAGCTGAGGAAAAGGAAAGATGAATCAAGGCATTTGCATGATGTCACTGGCAGGCTGTGCACCGCTGTTGACAAAAAGACTAACAAGCTTCAGTGTCTGTCCAAAGAAATGGCGTCCATCAGCAGTGAGTTACAGCGAGAGCACACCTTGAGAGTGCAGCTAAGTGATGAGCTGCAGCGGTGCAAAAATACTCTTCTCCCACAAATTAGTGCAGGGAGTTCCCCCAAGGAAACACAGGGGACTGAGGTAGATGCAAAAGACAAAGACACTCTCACAATTGAGCTTCAGAAGGAACGTAACTGGAACCTCCAGCTAAGCAATGAATTGAAGGAGTACGGAAATGTGCTTTTGAAGAAATATCAGACGGCAAAATCCACTGAGGTAACAAAGGCACATAGTCAGGTGTTGGAAGGAAACCCAGATGATGCCTTCAGGATTTCTTCAACGCTCTTGTCTGAGTTTAAAAGGATTGACTCCAGTTCAAAACAGAAGACTCCCCAGACCAACAGGCAGCAGAAGGCGCACGAATGGAAACTGCCACAGAGGGACAACGCTGAGTTTCTGTCCATGGCTGAAACGGGGTGTCTCCATCAGATGTTTGAGGACCTCCCAAATGAGATCCTCAAGGTTTCTGATATCCTGGCGGACAAGATAAAGAAGGAGAAGAATGAGGAATATATCCCAGCAATGGCGAGAAATAATGTGACGCACCAGAATGTGAATTATCTTCTTCATGGGGAAAAACTGATCTGTGACACTACACAAGTTACAAGCGATGAAGAGGAAAACCTAAAAATGACCCACATTTTGTTGAACCAGAAGCTCCATGTTCAAAGTGGCATCATAGCAAACCTGAAGGCAGAAGGCGTCCAACTGTCCCACCAGTTAGAGATGGAGGTGAAAAAAAAAGATTCTCTGTCCAAAATAAGGGAGTCGGACCTTGCTCAGCTGCAGCAGGAGAAGGAATGGAGAATTGATCTGATCTACCAGCTGGAGAAGCAGGTGTTTGACCATCAGCAGGAACTCGAGAACTTGCGTCAGTCTGTTTCTGAGACACAGGGTCTACTCCAAGAACTCAAGGCACTTAAACAGTCGAAGTCAAAGCTCTACACCAGACTCCACCGAGTAGAGGAACTCTGCCATCACTTTCAAGCTGTGTCCCTGAGACTGACCGCCAACCTGCAGTCGGAGAAGGAGAAGAAAGACTCTCTCACTGATGAGCTGCAGAAGAAGCAGTCGAGTACAGAGCAGCAGTGTCTTGGATGTCAGAGGGAAAAGGAAACTCTGCAGGAAGTAGTTGAAGGCAACTCCATGGTCAAAGGTGCCAAAGAAAAACGTGGCTTCTTCACGTGGAGAAAAAACAAGAGAAAACGAAAAGCCGAGTCGTCTCTGTGTCAGTCTGACTAACGTACGAATAGATCCAAATGTATTAGACCCTCTGGGTTAGTCTTAACGACACACGTTGTGAGAGAGAAAGTTGACATTTGTTAACTGTGACAGTAAATTTATCTGTGATCACAAATAAATTCTTCAACTTCTGATATTAAGATATCGCAGTATATTCATTCATTCATCTTCATCGTCTCATCTGTTACTAGGTCTCAGGGACGTATATCTCCATGACTGCCACCCAAACACACCGCACCTTACTGTGAGCTTCCCTGTGGGCAAGGCTGGATTAGTGGAAGTAGTCGACTCATACTAATTTGACTCTACTTCAAACACCCATAAAATCGACGTCCTTTCTCGTTTAAAGGTGCTCGATAAATATTGCGGGTGTTTTTGTCAATTGTAATAATAAGCTATCATCTATAAAATAAAAAGTAGGAAAATATTATCGTTGTTAAACATCTATAAAAATATGCCACCAACTTTAAACAGAGGGTAGGAAAATATTATGGGTAGGGGAAAAAAAATCATATATGGCTATAAATGTTATTCTTTCTAAGGGTGGGAAATACTTTAGAACATCCACACTTTATTTTGATGCACAGTCAACACAAAGATGAAAGAAAAGGACTTCTGAAGGGACTTGTGACAATTAACCAGCCCTGATCGGGAGATGATATGAAGGGCCTCATCCTGGTCATTCGCCCCAGGCCTCAGATAGTGTTAATCAGGCCCTGCCTGTGGGTGGTGCTATGTTCACAGCTCCTTAGTGGTCACCTGGCAGCTGGTGGATTAGAACATGAAACCTTACACACCCGCAATGAGATATATATATATCACACACGCACATACATATATTTATATATATATACATATATGTATATATGTGTATATATATGTATATATGTATATATATATATTTGTATATATGTATATATGTATTTTACAAAGACTTAGTTTCCAAATCCAATCCAGATACAGGTTATGAGGCCAAAATAACGGTCTTCATTCACTCCATTCTGGAAATGGAATTAAATGTAAAAATACTCTAGAATTATTTTATTATTATCCCGAGGTTAGTCTGTAGGTTGCCGTGGTTTTTATGGGTTTTGACAATTTTTACACACACATACATATACGGTATATATTTATATGTATATGTATATATGTATGTATGTGTGTGTATATATGTATGTATAAATGTGTGTCTGTGTGTATATACATATATGTATATATATACTGATTATATAAATATATGTGTGTATATATACATATGTGTATATATGTAAATATATGTATGTGCGTGTGTGTTTGTGTAAAAAGTGTCAAAACCCATGAAAACCACGGCAACCTACAGAATAATAATTAAAAAAAACAATTCTAGTGTATTTTTACATTTAATTCCATTTCCTCGGTGGTGGGTGTGTCCTGCTGCTGCTGCTGGTGGCGTTGTTTCCTGCAGGCTCTGGTGGAAACAGATGGTGTATGGTGGCGGCGGCAGCTGGAGGACGGCGACCACTCACCCACTCCCTCATTAATTCGTGCGGTCGTCCATTCATTCAGTCGGCGGTGCGAGGCAGCTGAAGGGGTCGCTGCTCTGTTTACAAACCTCACAGCCGCCTCCTTTGTCCGGATGTTTCCCTCCGTGGACCAGACTCCGCAGTCTCTCCGGCAGATGCTCATCTCTGCTCCGCAGCGACGGAGGACGACGCCGCTCCGCGTTTCTTCGCGTCATCCTCGGCCCAACATCGAGCAACTCATCGGTGGTTAACACAAAGGAAGGATGGAGAAAAGGGAACGGACGTGGTTGATTTTTTTTTCATACGGCAAGACAGGTGCGTGTTCGAACCTGAAATATCCCTCAGCCTTGTTTCCTTTTTTTCTAAATATTTTCATCCCGGTCAGAATAAGCAGAGCTCAACATCGACCTCTGGAAGGACTGGCTTTTATAGACTTGTTTCTACCTGGTGTAACTGGTTAACAGCTGGGTAACAAATATATATATATATATATATATATATATATATA
>JAFBJS010004345.1:105792-119981 GCA_016785265.1 Paraplagusia blochii
CCTGCTGCTTTGAAACAACAACTGACTGGTAAAAAAGTTGTTTTTGTCACCATTTGTTACTATTCTTGACCCCCCACCCCACCCCAGTCGGGCGATGGAGCGTTCATCTGCTTTGAAACAACAACTGACTGGTAAAAAAGTTGTTTTTGTCACCATTTGTTACTATTCTTGAACCCCCCCCCACCACCACCACCTCTCACCCCCCCACCCCAGTCGGGCGATGGAGCGTTCATTAAAATGAAGATAAATGCCAATTTAGCCTTAATAATGTAATCTACTGGTTAAATGCAGGAAAAGGAAAGTATAATGTATAAAGAAAGAGTATAAAGAGGTAAAATGATAAAATCAATAAATTATTTAATTCTGACAAGGTTGGTGGGCCGCATTTAAAGGTTAAATGGGCCACATTTGGCCCCTGAGCCTTAGTTTGCCCATGTCTGTCCTAAAAAAAAAATGATAACTGAAGAATAATATCTTATACTTCAGTCAGATTTCATTAGACTAAAGCAGAATCATAATGAAATATAACCAGTGTAATTTGTAAGTATTTGTAATTTTTTGCGGGCTGGATTAAAATGCCAAACAGACCACATTTGGCCCTCAGGCCATAGTTTACGCATATACTCTGCTCACACTGCTTCTTCTGTGTAAGTTATGTTTATGACAATCTTTTACAGTTTGCCATACGTTCCATAAAGTATTGTTCTATATAACTTACAGGTTTAACAGTGACAATGCTGTTCTCCCCACTGTATCTACATACAGAGAAACTTCAATGGTTAAAACATGTCTTATTTTGACATGTAGTCTATTAATTAGACGAGCACAAATCCTCTTCAGCCTGGGCTTGAGTCCAGGTTGGATTTAGGACATCGGTATAATTGTGTGTGTTTTTAGTACGCCTCAGTAATTGAGAAGAGCTGCAACACAGGAGATTATCTTGTGTCCAACTGTGTCCATATTTCCTGCTGCTATATTCTTGAATTGAGATAGAGATAACAAACCTAAAAGTGTAAACTGTGACCAAATGGGTTTACCGTGGTTTGATTCCCTTCCTTATTCTTGTCAATACATGTTATGTGGTTTTTTCCCTACAGTGATACCTGCCCTGATGTCCTGTCTCCGAAGAAACAAAAAAAAATCCACATGGAAGTGACCGACCACTCTGAGGGGATTTTACCTGCTTAGTGTAACTGTCAATGGAATTGTAGCATTTACATTATTATTACCGCTCCATACTCCCAACCTTAGCTGTGTGTGTTTCTCACTGGCTCTTGTGTAATAGATCTCCACCCACACCCACTCTCACGTTCTAGAAAAAAACACTGACACCACCGCTACTGAACACGTCACATTTCCTTTCCTCATCTGCTGCTGTGCATTCATCCCTCTCCATTGTTACCTTGGTTACCATGTCTCCTTACACTTAGAATTGAAAAAAAAATCAGGGGTGTTATTGCTTTATGTTGAAAAGGTGTTGGATGTCTTTGGAGTTAAAACCATCATCTCTGAGAAGGTAATTAATAAGTAAAGAAATAATGAAAAATTTGATATTATTAAAATATTCAGAAAGAATGTCACACAAACAAGGCAAGAGTTCAGATTTACCATATGATCTGAGCATCACTGTAAGTAAACAATAAGATAAAGTGATTACCCATCATGCCTAGTGCCATCTCTATAATCCGTCCTGGGCAGCTGCGTTGTCAATTCTAGCTTCAGCGACATTTTGATGCCAAAAATAACAGTCAATTTTCCATTTTAAGTCATTTTTCTCACCTGGAACGTCATCATTCTTTCACTGTGACAGACTGAGTCACAGCATGTTTTTATGTCTAGACAATATTTACTCCTTTATATCTTGACAAATGATGATCAGGACAATGTCCGTGTGATTGATTCTGTCCTCTTATCACAGTCACACTGACCTGATTATATTGAAAGTTAGAGCCTGAACTGAACTGAACTAAATCAGTGTGAGTGATGATGGATTTCACTTCCTGACAAAATGTTGGCGACACAGTTAGTTTTTTCCTATTTCTTGAGCGCTTATGTTTTACTCTCACGTTTGGGTATGAATGTATGCATTTCCTTGTATCTGTGTGTGTGTGTGTGAGTGTGTGTACACCTAACGATGCATGTGCATTATCTGTGTTCCAGAAATGTCTTAAAACCAGGCCTGAAGGTTTCGAACGCTTTCACGAACAACATAAGATGCCAAAATGCTAACTTTCTAGGACTATCCTATAAATAGACGAGATGATAAAAAAAATATTTGCACATAATTCTCTCAAGTCAAATTAAGTTGATTAATTAACAACAGGAACAACGTGTAATAATAATATGTAATTTTTCAAACGCTACCAGTAATTAAACTACTTTGATTCATGCAGCCTCTAATTACTGACACTTCAGCAAATGAAATAATTATGTGCAAATATCTTTTGAACCAGGTCTGGACTCTACTAACACAGTCTGACTAATATCTAACAATACTAATGTCTGACTAACATTTCCTCTGAATGCTGACGGCTGGTCTGGTTCTGTCTAACCTACAAACTAACTCTCTGCTTCATGCACACACACTTCACTCTGTCATGATCCTGAACACCTCAAAGAAAAAAGAAAACTGAGTAAATCTCTGAGTTCCTAGGACTCAGTACCTGCACCCCTCAATGTCAGAAACCATTTTGGAGAACGTAATGACCCTGGCCTCCAGGGGCTGCTTGTGTTTCCCCTGTATTTGAACACATCATATAACAATTGGTTAACTGAAAATAACTTCTGTTCAATCTAAAGATTCAGAGCTCATTTTAGGTCCAGGTTCATCAGTTATGTGTTGGGTAACAGTTGTGTCACTACACTGGTGCCTGCAGTGGAAACACAAGGTACTGATCCTAAAGTGGTTGAGATAAGACACATTTTAATTAAAAGTCCAGGGTCTAAGATGTCAGTGTTAACTGATGGAAATGAAAGGCACTAATGTTTCCACCTATAGTGAAAACATAGTGATGCATCTGTTCACCATTTAAAATCACTGAGGTAAGAATTCTACCTTGTACAGACAGGGGAAATTGTTGACTTGCTGTGGCATAGACAGATGTTTCCACCCACAGTGATTGATTTTGTAGCTGTTGACCATATTCATAATATATATACTGTATGTATTTAGACCTTGTACAGGTCTTTTTTACTTAGATAGACATCTTAGAGATGTAGATAGATAGATATACGGACAGATAATACTTTGATAATCCCTCTGGAGTATTGTAATCTCCAAATCTGGTAATTACTCCAGATTTATAGTTGTATCAACTACCTGCACAGACTTATTTTTTTTAAAACTGGACCTTTAATGAAAATGTGAATTATTCTGGTTTTCAGGACTTGGTAAAGGTTATAACTTAAATGACAGAGCAGAGAGCAGAGACAGAGCTACTGGGGACACTGCCTTGGCCAAACAACCTATTACAACATTGTAATCACATGAAATATGTCATTTAACTAAATCAAATCCACTTATTATCCAAGTATTCAGTGCCCAGCTCTGTGTCTGTCTCTAACTCTCCAGGTGTGCACAGAGGTGAGCACCTGCTCTGCTGTGAGGCGGAAGACAGGATTTTAAATATTCATACTAACTTCTCTGGACCTCGGTACTAACAATGTAAATGTTCCCATGTTGCTTGTACTAACATGTGTCTCTTTCTTTGTCTTTAATCAAATCCAGCAGACCTTACAGAACCTTTGCTGTTCAGTAACCCAGGTTGCATGTAAGCTTTTCTACCAGTGATCTCTCACAGTGAGTCATATTTCTAAAAACAGCTCAGCTCTCGAACTCTGCTCACCACAGATTTGCTCTCATAACAATCTACTAACACGTTCTAAACCTAAACTAACATTTACTAACCCGAGGAGCTCTTGTTGGCTCCCTGTAAACTAACACACTAACCTACTAATACACTAATAATCTAACCAGAAGGAAGAACTCACTAACTTTTAATGCCTACTTATCTTTAACCATTAAATCGTATTTACTAACATAACAATAATATGTAGAAATATATGTCATGGTTGAATGAATGATTGAATGTAACGAAATACTCTGTGTGTGTCTGGTGTGAGTGTTTGTGTCACAAAATTTCACTAAAGTATGCGTTAATGAAGTTGTATAAGAAATGACATAACCATTACCATAATATTTTTGATATAATTTCCAACCACATGTCATGTATTATTTATAATTCTTGATTATGAGTCCAGTCCGTGTTGATCATTAAACTATAAATATCAGTTTTTAGTGTCTTACTGAGATGTATATACAGAGTAATACATGAATTGTCCATTGAATGTACACAGGTAGAAGAATGATCCTAGAGATGGAGCTACCAGGTAGGAGACAAAGAGGAGATTGATGGATGCAGTGAGGGAGGACATGGAGGTAGTTGGAGTCAGAGTAGAGGACAAGGGGAGGTGGAAAAGGTTGACTCGCTGTGGCAACCCCTGAAAAAAAAATCCCAAATAAATAAAAAAGATAAATTCAACAAAATACTCAATTCATCCAAAATACCTTGATGTGTCAAAAGAAATAAACCCTCCTTATCATGTTTATATATGGGATGTAGTTCTTACGTTGGTTAAACTAAAAAGTTGCTAAATCAGTCTAAAATATTTTTTATTGTTTTTATTGTTTCCTCATTGGCTAACAGTGTTTCTTATGTCTGTTTTTTTAGTGGTAAAATTCCTTAATTTTGATTTATATTTTGTCATGTATTATTTTCGTTTTGTCTGTTTAAACATATTTTTGTTTACTTTCTGCTCACCAGTTTTAGGAGAGGAAAAAGTATCAGCGGAAATACGTCAGCGGAAGTAAATAAATGAAACTGTCATGGCTGCACGCGCTGTTGTTTGTAAATGCATTTAGCTCGTTATCCTTTGAAATTCGTTTTACCATTTTTCTTTTCTGCCTGTCACGGATAGAAAAGGGGTTTTCACTATAATATTTGGACTCAGTAACTTTATTGTTGTAGCTGTTTTAGAATAGAGGAGGAACCGACGGGTCAACATGAGGACTGTTTTGATGGTGGCGGAGAAACCATCGCTGGCTCAGTCCATTGCCAAGATTCTTTCTAAAGGTGAGAGGATCGATTTTACTGTTATATTACGAATACGAGATTATATAGGAGATACTGTTTATCTATAAACCCTGTAGTTGTTTATGCAGTCACACTGACAGTGTCCTGATGTCAGCGTGGCTGTCAGTGTTTCTGGACCTGTACTGCACAGTTACAATAGTTTTAAGTTAACTTGCGATTTTATTAATAAAGTTAATAAACCATCACACACAAAAAAATACTCCCCACACTCTAATACCAGTTACTGTAAAACAGCTTTAATAACATACAGTATATATTGATTTGTGACATTAACTGATTGCACTTGTAAACAATAACAGTGACTGAAATGGGTGATTATTGTTAACACTTTTTTGATGGTCGTTCAGCTGTTGACATCGGAGCAGTCTGTCTTACTCAGCTGTGTCTGGAGATTGCACATATACAAGCAACAGTGATGAGCTCAAACTCCAGTGAGTAACTGGATGTTGGAAAGCAGTTGGGGTTTTTCCTGAGGACAGGCATCCTCAGGGACACAGGAATGGTCTCCAAACCGAAATTACTGTCCAGCCCCCGGCAGGAGTGAGTGTTATGGCAGCTGGCCTCGTGGATGACTTGAGGGACTCGGTTCAGATCGATATTTTCACTGTTGACAACAAAGAAAAACATCATTTTGGATTAATGATAGAACATTACACCTTTTAGTCTTCTTTTATACATTTTTTTATCCAAACAATTGTTTGTTCTAGACCCAACTGGATGCAATAATTAGAGTTTGTTTTGACATTTTACTCTTTCATTCATTTTCCCGAATATAAAAAAAAAAACATCTTTTCCAAAAAAATATAGCATTATATTATTTATTACGTATTTATCGTATTTTTTCAGTAAATAAAGTGCTTACATCACATGTCGTCTCACATATCAATGCTTAGACTTTTGAGTTCACAGCTGCACGCTAAACATGCGCTGAACATCATTTCACTGTGATTTAATTTCACTCACACGTAGCTCCAGGTTGCGATGCTGCGCTCATTGATCCTGTTGGGCAGGTTGACCAATTGGCTGTAGTAGTCCTGCAGGTTGTATGTACAGAAGGACTCGTCTACACACTGGCTGTTAAGTGGGTTGGATTCACACTGGTGGAGGATCAGGATGGAGAGCAAAAAGATGCGCAGGATCTGCAGAAATAAAGAACAAAAACCCCCGTTAGAAGTAAAAGGAGCGATGTGTGAGACCAACTCTCTTGAACTCAGTCCCTGTGCAAAGCATTTCAGTATTTATCATATGTGAGGACCCAAAGACAGATCTCTTACCTGGAGCTGGTTCATGTTTGGAGTTTGGTTCGATAAAGTTTCTTTGTTTCTGCTTTGATGATGTCTGAGTCGCAGCAAATGTTTCTTCCTGATTTGGTTCTGCTGGTGTTGAGATGTGGCACAGACCTCAGAGACCAAGGTCCATTTATACAAAGATTCAAGTCCCATTAGTATGTGTGTCTCTTCATTCATGCTCATGTCACAAATTGTGCCGTCCTTCTACCGGTCATTTAGATTCGGCCTTGAGAGAATGACGTTGCCGTATTCAAATGAGATGTTAGCATGCAGCATGAATCAGTGGAACTGGTGGGAGCTCCATTTCCGACTTTTGAAATTAACTTTTCATTTCAAAGTTATTTATTGAATAGTTTGCCTTGCAAAAAAATACATAAAAAATATTAAGTAAATATTTAGTAGATAAATAAATAATAAGTAGATAAATAATTTGTCTTGTTATATCTCTTTATTTTCACTAAGCCAGTATTTAAAGTAGAAATTATTAAAGCTTTCAGTTCCCCAGACACATACAGAAGTCATATTTTCTCTAGTTCTTCTGTCCTGGGGCGTCCTGCTGGATGATTATAAACAATAGCTATGCTCTTGGTATTGTTTTTTTTTTTAAGTAAATGTATTAACAGTTTTTATTTGCATTTAGGGAATTGTACGAGTCGCAAGGGGCTCAATGGAGCGTGCTCCGTGCACGACTACACTGGCAGCTTTGTGGGTCAGACCGTCCGCTTCAAAATGACCTCTGTCTGTGGTCATGTGATGAGTCTGGATTTCATTGGTAGGTACCCCCGTACAGAGAAGATTCTAGGGCAGGTGTCTCAAACTCAAATAAGTTGAGGGCCATCACCCACAATATTATTTCACCGAAGGGCTGCATCAAATTGCAAGAAATTTAAACAATTTCCCATGTGGATCAATAAAGTCTGTCTATCAGCGTTCAGTGTTCAATACAAAAGAAAAACAAAATAATAAAAAATCAAAGTTTCCCATAGATTCTGTGTAATACAACACTGAACCAGAGGGAGAGGGGGAGTTTTGAGAATTATAAGATTTACCATAAAATGTGGAGAACAAATCTATTAAAGATTATTATAAATTCAACTTTAACATCAAGTTGAGGGCCGTAAAATATTGTTCCACGGGCCACAAATGGCCCACAGGCCTTGTGTTTGAGACCCCTGTTCTAGAAGGTCTTGAATCTTCTTACAGGTTTCACTCCTCGACTGCTGTTGATCTTTCAGAGGTTATTTGTTTATAGTTATCACACAGTGGTGAACAGCCTTAAATGTTTATGTAAAAACATTTGGTAAAACATAGAAAATATTACCAATCCGTGTCACAAATCATCATACTGTAATGCTTTTTAATTATTCTGGACATTTACGTAATTTGCAGAAAAATACAATAAAATAATATTTTAATAATTAATTTTGGTTTTTTTTTATTCTAATCGTGTAGTATCTTAAACTATAGTTTTTGGTCCTTCTTCCATCAGGAAAGTACAACAACTGGGACAAAGTGGACCCTGCAGAACTGTTCAGCAAAGCTCCCACGGAAAAGAAGGAGGCCAACCCCAAACTTAACATGGTCAAGTTTCTACAGGTAGTTCATTATTATTGTTTTATATATCAGGCATTCTAAAATTTTGACTTTTGTATTTGTCTTGCGTGTTTAACCTTGTGAGATGTTCACTTGTCTTGCCAGGTCGAAGCCAGAGGCTGTGACTATGTGGTTTTATGGTTGGACTGTGATAAAGAAGGGGAAAACATCTGTTTTGAGGTAATTCTGGTCAATCCGGTCTTATATGTTCATGATGATTTCTGTAACATAGCAATAAAATTAACATTCTAGTGTTTCTTGGACTGGACTGAATAACTGGTTCATATTGATTACATCAAAATAAACGTTATTTCTCTATTCACTTCACCACACACTGTCTTTGGAGCAAGTGACATATTGCAGTTATGAAGGTTGCTCTTACGGTTAACTGAGATCAGATAGTATTTTGTGTTTGATTCTGTGTGATTGGTCAAATGCCTCTTTCATTCAGGTACTAGATGCCATCCAGCCAGTGATGAACAAGGGAAACCCCAGGGAGCGGACTGTGTACAGAGCTAAATTCAGCTCCATCACAGACACAGACATTTGGAACGCTATGAACTCCTTGGGAGAACCCAACCATAATGAAGCGTTGTCCGTAGACGCGCGGCAGGAGCTGGACCTGCGCATTGGCTGTGCCTTCACCAGGTATGGGAAACTCTGACCTCACTGAAGCTAAGGAGTCCAATCAAACTATGACAATTTTTAAAGACTATTTTCACTTCATTTTTTTTGTAGATTCCAGACCAAGTACTTTCAAGGCAAGTACGGAAATTTAGACTCTTCCTTAATCTCATTCGGACCATGTCAGACCCCAACACTAGGTTTCTGTGTGGAGCGTCATGACAAGATCCAGTCCTTCAAACCAGAAACCTACTGGATCATCCAGGCCAAGGTAAAGAGCTCTGCTTATCTCGCTTGTACACATCGTGTCACAAATCTTTGTGGTTCTTTGTCTTCATTAACAGATATTTGATGTTTCCATCAGGTGTTTAAAGGAAAGGACATCACACTAACACTGGACTGGAACAGAGTCAGGGTCTTCGACAAGGAAGTCGGTCAAATGTTTGTCAACCTGGCCAAGACATCGAGGGAAGCCCTGGTAAGAGAGAGAATTAAATTTCACCAGAACAAGACTGCAGTGATTGTCATTTATTTTAATTAGATTATTCTGCTACATCAAATGTCGCCTC
The DNA here is from genome assembly GCA_016785265.1 of Paraplagusia blochii. Lineage (NCBI taxonomy): Eukaryota > Metazoa > Chordata > Actinopteri > Pleuronectiformes > Cynoglossidae > Paraplagusia > Paraplagusia blochii. Next base: position 115,021 of record JAFBJS010004345.1, read on the forward strand.
ATTATTATTGTAAAAACTGAAAGTAAAGTAAATAGTGTTTATACTGGCTGTAGAACTTGGACCTGGAACAACAGAACTTGGTGGAAAAACAGCTCCAGATTTTTTACTTTATGCCATTAAATAATCTATTTTCCAACAAGAAAAGTTCTTTGATTCAGTTATAGCTGACAGAACTGGTCATGATTGAAATTTACATTCTCTTTCTTCAAACACAGGTGGAGTCAGTGAGTAAGAAAGAGAAGGTCAAACAGAGACCCCAGGCCTTGAACACAGTGGAGATGTTGAGAGTCGCCAGCTCTGCTTTAGGTATATTTTAGTCTTTATGAAAACCAGTCTTTTACTCTGCTGTTATTCTGCTTTTCTTTGTCATAAAGTGTGTTTTGTGTATGATCTTTCCCCTCAGGCATGGGCCCTCAGCACACCATGCAGATCGCAGAGCGTCTCTACACTCAGGGCTACATCAGCTACCCCCGCACTGAGACCACTCACTATCCAGAGAACTTTGATCTAAAAGGAACCTTGAAGCAGCAGGCCAACAATTCATATTGGTCAGAAGAGGTGAGGGCTGCTGTGGTTGTCATGGGTACCAGTCAAGGACACCAGTGTGCAGATGTAGAGCAGCTGGTGAATTGAGATCAATATTATGAAAGGAAAGCAGGTTGCGAGGTTTCCTAAAATTCTGTTTTGAACATCTCAGGTGAGGGCTCTGCTTTCAGCTGGAATAAATCGACCAAGGAAAGGAAATGATGCAGGAGATCATCCACCCATCACTCCGATGCGTTCTGCCTCAGAGGGAGAACTGGGTGAGCACTGGAAATAACTGTGAAATTTGTGCAGAAATGTCACCAAACTGTACATTAGGACAGAAATACTTAGATTAGGTGGTTAGAATACCTTGTTTATAAAAAGAAGTACTTGTTGGTACAAAGAGGTAAAGATTGAATTTGTGCTGAATAGTTAAGAAAGTACTTTCAACAACAATATAAACCTTGAATAAAATGTAAAAATTAAGCTGAAGCCTTTGGATCTTAGACCGCAAATTAAACATTAGTTCTGTCTCCGTGTTCCCACAGGCAGTGATGGCTGGCGTCTGTACGAGTACATCACACGACATTTCATCGCTACAGTCAGTCAAGACTGCAAGTACCTACAGACCACAATAGACTTCAACATTGGCACTGAGGCCTTCTCCTGTAGTGGAAAAACCCTGATCTCACCAGGTACTGACGTTGACTCAGCTTCACACTTTCCATCATTGAATCTCCAGATGAAGACACTCATCAATACTTTGCAGTTCTTTTCTCAAAAGTTGTGTATTTCCGTATTTCTGTGTATTTGCAGGTTATACTACAGTGATGCCTTGGCAGGGAATCCCTCTGGAAGAGGCCATGCCCAACTGTGAGCGTGGAGATATTTTCACGGTAGATGAGATCAAATTGTTAGAAAAGCAGACCAACCCTCCAGACTACCTGACTGAGGCTGAACTCATCACACTTATGGAGAAGCATGGCATTGGTACACGTCCCAGATTTGTTACAGAATGTATATAGGCAGAACAAATCTACTGTGATCCTTGGCGGATGTCTATAATAGCTTTATAATAGCTCGGCATTAACAAGTATCTAAGTACTATCTATATTTTTTTAGTTTGTGACTCCCTTTTGAAATTAAACATTTCTGGCAACCTCAATGTGATTTTAGCCATAACTCAAGATGTGCTCAAATATTTCTATAGATATATTTTGCATTTTATTTAAACTCTTAAAACTTTTTTTCTTCCAATTATTGATTATATATTCATTCATATTCACTCAATACCAGAGAATGCAAGTTTATATTTTGTCTTCTTCTCTGCAGGTACCGATGCCAGCATCCCCGTCCACATCAACAACATCTGCCAGAGGAACTATGTCACCATAGAGAGTGGACGCAAGCTGAAGCCAACAAATCTGGGCATAGTCCTTGTGCACGGCTACTACAAAATAGGTCATTGGCCCCTAACTATGTGGCACATACTTGAAGATGTTTTTCCTTAAGATACTGTGATATACTGTAAGCCTTAACAACCTTCTGATGGCAGGGCTGTGTATGTTTTGCAGATGCTGAGCTGGTGTTGCCCACCATACGCAGTGCTGTAGAGAAACAACTGAATCTCATTGCTCAGGGTAAAGCAAACTTCCAGCAGGTCCTGCAACATACACTGGAAATATTCAAGAGGAAATTCCACTACTTTGTGGATTCCATCACTAGTAAGTTCCTGCTTTGTGCCTATATTATAACATGAAGTAAACGGTGGCTGTACTATAGTTTAAAACTGTAGCAAAAAATACAAAATGTTTACTATTATCAGTTACAGCTTTTTCTTCTCCTTTCATGATCTTTGTCTCCTACCTGGTAGCTCCATCTCTAGGATCATTCTTCTACCAATATATCCACTGTCCCTCCTCTGAACATGTCCAAACCTTCTCAATCTGTCTTCTCTAGCTTTTTCCCCCAAACCTTCCTGTCTGTGTTGTCCCTCTAATCACCTCATTCCTGATCCTGTCCATCCTTGTCTCTCCTAAAAAGAATCTCAACATCTTTTAACTCCTCCACCTCCAGCTCTGTCTCCTGTCTTCTACCTATTCTTAGTGTCTCTAATATATTCATCATGGCTGGTCTCACAACTGTCCTGTAAACCTTTCCCTTCACCTTATCTGACTTTTCAATCAATCAATCAATCAATCAATCAATCAATCAATCAAATTTTATTTATATAGCCCACATTTACAAATCAAATTTGTCACATAGAGCGTTACAGGGTTGGTAACATCCTCTGTCCTTAGACCCTCAGCCACGGTAAGGAAAAACAACCAAGGGATTTTAACTGGGAAAAAACAGTAGAAACCTTAGGGAGAACCACAGGAGAGGGATCCACTCCCTGGACGGACAGACAGATCTGATATGATCTTCTATCACAGATTACTCCTGAGTCTTTTCTCCAGTTGTTTCATCCTGTCTGTACTCTTTACTTCTCCTCCCTTCCATAGTCTCCACTGCTCTGAACAGTTGATCTTCAGTACCTAAATTCCTGCACATTCACCACCTCTGCTCCTTGTAACCATCTGTTTTTGTTGTTCTGTAGGTATGGACGAGTTAATGGAAGTCTCCTTTTCTCCCATTGCTGCCACTGGAAAGCCTCTGTCTCGCTGCGGCAAATGTCATCGCTTTATGAAGTACATTCAGGTCTGTGGGAAAATGTCACATCCAAAGTCTCTTCTCGTTAATCTGATGCTTCACCACAGTATTTGAACTGTGATGTGATTTCCTGATAATCTTTTATTTTGAACAGACTTAGTTGTTGTACCTGCCATATAAGTGAGCACAAACAAATAAACCCCAGAACAGGTTAATGTAGGGCCCAGTTCTGGTGTTCCAGTGCATCCAACTGCTCTTGCCTTCATGAACTTGTGTAAAGGGAACAAAGTAAAGAGAAAGCGGAAGGTAAAGAGACTTCCATTCGTAGTCCTTCCTAGTGTTGACGATGTCTGGCTGCTGAGCTGTGGCCTTCAAACTTCAGTGCGCTTCATGAATTACCATTTCCCCCTGATGGAAAAACCACTTTTCATAAATTTCATGAATGAATCATAAGGCCAGAGATTTAGTTGCCGTTTTATCTCAGTATAAATGCGGCTGATATGTGTGTAACTACTAAATAGTTTGTTTTAATGGAAAATACAAGGTAACCTTTGAATGAATGTCTGTGAGAAGCTTGTCAGACTGTGACGTGGGCTCATATTGATCCACGTGCCCTGAACACATGCGTCAGACGTGACTGAATTTGATGGTTTTAATGCTTTTATCATTTATACAATAGAAACCATAAATCTGCTCTGGATGGTGTTCAATATGGGACATAAAACACAGTCTTACCCTCCGTCTTTGTTCCTTTGGATCCGACAGGCAAAGCCCAGCAGGCTCCACTGCTCCCACTGTGATGAGACCTACAGCCTTCCTCAGAATGGAGCCATCAAGCTGTACAAGGAGCTCCGCTGTCCACTGGATGAGTTCGAGCTTGTGCTGTGGACATCTGGGGCCCGGGGAAAGAGCTACCCTCTCTGCCCGTACTGCTACAGTAACCCACCGTTCAGGGACATGAAAAAAGGTTAATTAAAAAACTTTCAAACTGACCAGGTCACTAAGGGCTAAGTCGTTTGGAGATGTGGCTCAAGAGACATGGTTTAGGGGTCTCAAATTCGAATTTATAATCATGTTTTATAGATTTGTTCTCCACATTTTATGGCAAATCCTATAGTTCTCAAAACCTTGATCCAGAGTCTCCTTCTGGATCAGAAATGGGAAACTGTTTCTTTTTGTTATTACATTTGTATTGAACACTGAAAGCTGATGCCGTGATATGATATTGTGGGTGGTGGCCCTCAACCTATTTGAGTTTCAGACCCCTGGTTTAAACCTTTAAAGAAAGGAAGTTAGACGTACTATATACAGAGTATTGATTTATGATTATCTCCTTTATCTCAGGTATGGGATGTAATGAGTGCACCCATCCCTCTTGTCAACACTCTCTCAACTCTTTGGGCATTGGACAGTGTGTAGAGTGTGATTCAGGGGTTTTGGTGCTGGACCTAACCTCAGGACCAAAATGGAGGATGGCCTGCAATAAATGCAACGTGCTGGTGCACTTCTTTGAACATGCACACAGAGTTCAGGTGAGTCGGATATTATTAAAAAAAAAACAGTAATGCTATCTGATTGTAGAGAGTATTGTCAAGAAAATGCGAAAATCATATTTTTCAAATGTTGTATAAATGTAAGTTTGAACATGTTAGTTCATTACATTTGGAAGCAACAGCTGACATGTAGGTGATGGTGGCATGGCTTAAATTGTGTCTCATATTCTTCATTTTTTGTCTTGATCTGGGTTCTTCTCATCTTCCAGGTTGCACCAGACAGTTGCGAAG
>JAFBJS010004345.1:120523-147251 GCA_016785265.1 Paraplagusia blochii
TGCAGGAATTTTGATACTGAGGATCAACTGATCAGAGCAGTGGAGACTGTGGAGGAGAGGAGAAGAATAGAGTAAAGTCAGGATGGAACAACTGGAGAAAAGAGTCAGCAGTGATCTGTGATAGAAGAGAGTCAGCTAAGTAGAAGATACAGAGGACAGGGGGAGATGGAAAATGTTGACTCGCTGTGGCGAACACATTTTAAACAGTACATATTCAACTCATCAATAGTGCGGTACACATTCTCCTCTGCCTGTGGCCTGGCCCTTTAAATCGACAATGAACGGAAGACGGAAGTGAGGTGACGTACAGGAAAACGCTCCCATTGGCTGTGGAGCTCGCAGCCCCTCGCTGAACATTGCTGGTGGTGAAGGCGTAGTGATTTTATTATCGGACACTGTCCCATTGTCAGGTCTGCAAATTCAGGTTTGTGAGAGTAAGTGCTTTATAATTCTATACTCTTTGCTCAAAAGTATTCGCTCTACGTGCGTATTAAAAGCCGTGGGTGTTTCCTCAACAAGAGACACGTCCTTACTTTACCCTGTTCGCGGCGGGTCACATAAAATAACGGCCTTTGGTCGACTTGGTAAATTACAATATTGATTGAACCGATTCAGATAATAGAACCTCAATTGTTACTTCTCTATTAGGAGGATTACGGTATTGATTATATCTCAATTGGATTCAAGCTGCGGAAATAAAAGTGGTAATGTTTGCACACTACTGCACAATAACTGCATAGGGTTTTATTGTAATATATTGTATATATATATATGTTTGGGAAAATGTGTAAAGTGCGTTGTATGTCTGTATGGTGATAGTCACACATGTACGGGTTGGTTTGAATCTGAATATAGTATCATTTACAACTGTAAAATGCGCATTCAGAGTGTTGATATAGTTGCTCGACAAACCGTGGACTTTATGTTGTTTTTCTGTCTCTGTAGTAACACACACTCACACACCCTTATACACTCAGTCGACACATTTTGTCAGGGCCAGAGGAGGCAACTCCCAGCCACTCATATCCGACCGGATGCAGATTTGTGTGTCCCTGGGTGAAGTTTGTTCTACAACAACAGGCTTCTACAGAGAGAAGGCAGGTGTCAGTACCCTGGGTACACAGGAAGGAGGAGACAGAGTGTCATTTCTGCACATTTGGAACTGAATAACTAATATTCATTTGGAATAGTGTCCAAACAGTTTCAGTCTTGGCTGTACTATGTTTATGTAAGAATCAAAATGAAATGTCCTAGTTGAAGATCGGGCATAAATCAGTAGCATGTTTCTCTTCTTTCTTCCAGGGACCTTGCTCTTGACTCCAGCCCCCTGACCTCACTTTAGCCAGCACCAGCAGGATGGATGAGGAAGCCAGGAGCTTCCTTGAGAAGTTTGTAGCGGAGTTCCCTGCCGCTTTGGGAGATTGCGACCCACTTCCTGTAACACCACTGAGCCGAAAAGTCTCGACGGATGAGCTGCATGGAGAAAGTCTAGATCTGGGCCTCAGGCTGCTGGCTGCCAGGTATGACCAGAAGGGACAGTCAGAGGTCCATGGAAGTCAGTAGTTACAGGAAGTTATAACAATACTGTATAAGTAAGAGAAACAAAACAAAAATACAGTTGTAATATATCATTTCAACAAAGGCTTGTGTATTGACTGTTGTTGTTGTCGTTGGATGGAGATAAAAACCTTTGCTTTGAAATTGAGAATTTAGGAAGAATTATCTGTAAATATAACCTGTAGATGACGTCTAGTTTTTTCATGAAAAAGAGCAATAACTTGACACTTTCTGGACAAATTGTTAAAAAAACATGTTATTGATGTGACAAGTGTGCACCGTAAACCATCTGATGCAAACACAGTGTTGAAATAGTCAGTGGCTCGGCTGCTCTGTTCTGTTTGGCTGCTCTGTGCAAACTTGTGTGTGTGAGCACACACACTCACACTCACAAACACATGCACAGGCACAGACACAGACACATTCCTCTCATTCCTGACAGCTCTTCTCTTGTCCCAGTCATTCAGTCCATTTGCTTGTGTGGACAGAGCAACTGTTGTTGACAAATGAGACTAAATGTGATCAACAATCCTCCTTTTTCCCAAAGTTACAGCAGTTGTTTTTCTAAAACAGTGATGATAATATGTACTTGATACGTGAGATGAAGCCCAAGCAGAAAAGCTTTGAATACTGTGTCTTGAATACCAAGTTATCATTGAAACTCCACTAAATTGTAACACGTTGATGCAAGCACTTAATCTCAGGATAGATGTTAATACCAAGTCTGATCCTGGCCAGACAGCTGTAAGCGGAAAATCTCTTCATATTAGTTTTAAGTAAAAATAAATGTTGTAATGTTTATTATAACCAGCATTATTGCACCATCTTTTATGTTCTGTTGTGAAAATTGCATTTGCTGTGCTGGTAACCTCTGAATCAAGGTGAGCAGCAAAAATATTAACTCTACCAACATTTAAGGTGTAAAAATCTTAAAAATCAATTTTTGTTTTTATTTGCACAAATTTTTTTGTTCTTTTCCCCACAATTGCTCAAGAGGCAAAGCTAAATGAAAATTAAATATGAAAGTGTTTGTTATAAATTGCTTGTGTTAATTAAAACTAAAATAAAACTAAACATGTCATTTTAAAAAGTTAGCATTTTTCATCTTATATTTTTTTATTTATTATTTATTTTGACTGTAACTCTACCTAATAAAATAGACAGAATAACATTCTTCCATTGTTCCACTATTGTTATGTATTTATGTATTATGTATTTTTGACCACATTCTCTGTGTTTGCTGTTCTAGAGGCGCTCCTACGCTCTTCAGCGCCCTCTTGTGTCAAGCAGCGCTTTCTAAACTGCTGCAGGAGGACCTTTCAAGTTTCTATTGCCCAGAAGAGGCTGATGGAGATGAGGAGGAAGAAAGAAAAGTTTGTGAGTCTGTTGACCTGGTTATATTCATTCAATGCCATTTACTTCCACTGAATGTAACATTGTCATCTCACCCTCTTGTTGATCTTTTCTGCACAATGTGAAAATATATTGGTCTAACTTCCATATTTCTACCTTCGCTGACTTGTTTCACTGGTAGTGCTCGAGTCAGCATCTGTCCAGCGTCTCTTCCTGAACAAGCTGATAGGAGTGGCTCTGGACTGGCATCAAAAATCCCTGCAGCCTCCCTCACACCGACCTCAGCCTCGACCCTGCTCAGTCCACGCCATCAGGAACTGCAGGAGAAAGATGGAGGACAAACACTTGGCCCTGCCTGAGTTCAACCAGCTGTTTGGAATTGAGGTGGAAGATTTGTCTTTTTTCTTTAAAAACTTTTAAATAAAGACCATGATAAAAGACAGTTACTGCTGTGGCGCCCTCTGCTGGAGTATTGTTGTGCATGTCATACTGCCAAAGGCTTTTACTATATTCTCTGATGATGTTCGAACTAGTGATTATAAGTGAACAACAACAAGTTCGTTGTCGACGTTTCCCTTCTCCTCACCTTTGTGCAGGACGGAGTGGATCGTGCCTACTATGCTGTTTTTGACGGACATGGAGGCGTTGATGCTGCCACCTACGCCGTCACCCACCTCCATGTAGCCCTGAGCAAACAGGAAACACTGCAGAGTGATGCAGCCGCAGCTTTTAAAACTGCCTTCAAACTCATAGATGACATGTTCAGAGTCAAAGCCAAGCGAGAGGTACAGACGCTGACTCCAACACTGATATTAGATTGTATCGTAGTCTTTACATTTAATATGTATTCCAACTGGGGGTTATTCAATCTGAGTTTATAAGTGATGAGAGTTTTAGTTACAATGATTTGATGACATTGTGTGTCCTTAGCGCCTACGCAGCGGCAGCACAGGTGTAGCCGTGCTGATTCAGGGTCAGGAGCTGACTGTGTCCTGGCTCGGAGACTCTCAGGCAATGCTGGTCCGGAACGGACAAGATGTAACACTGATGGACCCCCATAAACCAGAGAGAGAGGCAAGGCTCCAGCACACAGACACACAGTCATGAAATTAGAGACCATTAACTTCAAATGTTCTACTTTTAGTTCATGTGATTCACTTTTTTCACAATATTGTCACAAAGACTACTGCAAGAGGGCGAATATTACTGGGAATAGTGTGAAGTCAGATCACACGAGACCAAAAAAGAATGGTGTAAAGAACACACTGTAGGGTTGTGACGTCTGTGTCGTTGTCTTTCCTACTTGTGCAGGATGAGAAACAGAGAATCGAGGATCTCGGAGGCTGCATCACCTTCATGGGCTGCTGGCGCGTTAATGGCACATATGCAGTATCAAGAGCTATAGGTAACGTTGCATATGTGACATGTTGTGTAACATCAAAAGTTTAAAGTCAAATTATATGATGAATAATCATTGTGTTTTTTTTTTTAATTTCACTTCACAAATAACACTGCTGCATATAACACAAGCTGTAATACGCAATCGTTCCACCAGGTGTCAGACTAAACTTGTGTTTGTTTTTGTTGATTATATTTGGAATAAAATTCATTTAATAAATGTGAAATTAGTGAAAGTAAAATACAATTAAAAACATTTTATTGATTTTTGAATGTGTAATCACATTTAGTGAATTTGTTAAAAAGCCATGATAATTTACAGACTTTCTAAAATTATAAGCCCATTACTCATATTCCTTCTGCGGCAGCACAGGTGTAGTCCTCAAATTTCACAGATTAAAGTAAAGTGTATGCATTGAAGAGATTTGAATAATCACTCAGTCAATCCAATCCTCCAGGTGACTTCGATCAAAAGCCTTACGTGTCTGGAGATGCCGACTGCACCACAGTCCAGCTCACTGGAGATGAGGATTACGTTCTCCTGGCGTGTGATGGCTTCTTTGACGCAGTCAAACCTTGTGAGGTCCCAGATCTAGTCCTGGAGGCTCTTCAGCATCAGGAGGATGATGAAGAAGGAGGAGGAGAAGCTCGGCAGCAACCTCCTGAGGAGATTAATGGACTGAGAGTAGCCCAGCAGTTGGTAAGTGTGGCAAAGTCAGCCGGCTCCAGTGACAACATCACTGTCATGGTGGTGTTCCTGCGTCCACCGGAGCAGCTGCTGTCTCAGAACTCTGCCAAAGAAAGAGTGCACACTACTGTGGACTCCATTTCCCAAGATGCATCTCAGCAGTGAGGAGGAAATGTGCCAAAGAAACACCATTTTTGCCAAGTAGATGCCGTGAAGAAGGCTTTGCCACGGACTGTTATTCTCTGAATTAAAACAAAACAAACTGACATAAAACAAAGACACTTTCCCTTCAGTCATGTAGGGATGTTTTTTAACAAACACAAAACATCTCTGTGTACTATAAATAGTTTCTTTTTTAACTTCATATCTTCAAGATTCTTCCAGAACTTTACCAGATTGTTACAGTGTTCATGTGCTTTGTATCCGTTATTAATGTGTCTCAAACCTGACACCTAGTGTGCCTGATTTGAAGTGCACGTACTGTCTTTTTACATTTTTTACTTTGTTGTTAGGCTTTTATTCTGAAATATCTGCAGAAAGTCGGTGCAGAGATGATATGATAAACATAAGACAACAGCCTTACCAAAAAATATGCAAGCAGTTCAGCAACACAGCTCACACACCACAGTAAAAATTACTGCATGATGTCGTTTGCTGTGTTGGTAAAGACTAGTTTAGATGAATATTTTATAGCAAACTCAAAGTCACAGTGGGCCAAAGTTAAAAACTGGGACAAAGACATGGGCCAAATTATTAATATTTATTGACAAATTGACGGCAATTTTTTTCAAGTTTTCTCTTTTGTAGATCCAGTATGTAATGTTGTTGTTTTAAATGAAAACCAACTTTCATTTTTTGGTATGGAACAACCAAAATCTACTGTACCTCTAACTATATAATGGCCATTTATGAGTGGCCCAACTTTAGTAGACATTCTATTGGATCTAGCTGGTCAAATATAATTAACCTGTGGGCCAGATTTGGCCCCCGGGCCAGAGTTTGACACATGTGACCTAAGGGTCAGCATCACAGTATGTGGATACATTTTTTTTAATTTATTTATTTCAGCATCAATCCTAGTCATGCAATGACAGCAAAGGGCTCTGCCTCTCAGCAAAAAAATTCTATTCTTTTTGGCAGTCCTCACTTCATACTCCTTAAGCCACTCAGAATAATAACCGTGCTGCTCTGTTGAACCACCTTTTTAAAAATATAACTGAAGGATTTCAATGACCACAACATGTCAATGTGGGGCGTTCAAGGTCTCTCCTGTTAGACTCAATCCTGTCGCCCACTGAATCACCAAATCAATGGTTCAATGAGGTCTAAGGTGGAACTAACAGCAGGTTCTTTATTGTTACAATAGTTCTGTTAGATTTTAGGTCTAACCATCATCAGTATTAAACCTTCTCCTATTTAATGAACCTTCTTGTGTCTGATCAGCAGTTTGATGATGATGATGATGATGATGCAGTGACAGTGGTTACAGTCATTTACTGCATCTTTTGGCTCAAACCTGTTAAAGTCATATTGACCATCTGTTAAACTGTGCTTTTTATATCAACCTGAAGATGAGCTGCTGCATCTCCATCTGGACCACAGTGTTTTTTTATCCACTGAGTTTTTTTTATGATAATATTTTATTTACCTGTTATTTGACCATTTTAACATCTCTTCTTTAAATGACAAAGTTAAAACCGGTGTCAACAACAAGTTAAAAGTGTTGTGTCTCTTTCCTTGCTGCTGTCCACTATAGTCAACCTCAGGACATACTGTACATCATCTCAACATCTCAAACATCATGACTTTATATCCTATATATGGATCTGTACCTTATTACTCCATAGAGAAGAACTGATTAGAGAAGAAAGCAGAATAAGTCAAAGTTTGATTAGTTTGTGTGTTGTATTACCTTGTATTACACAACTACTGATAACTTTAATATAATATAAATTAAAATTATTGATCAGTCAGCTATTTGGAAGCTAATGACATTTTCTATTAAACATTATCTTGTCTTACTCTTGTTGCTAGTTTGTGACAATTTAAGCATACAAGAGTCATTTTTAACAAAAAAAAGTTACTTTTCATATACAAATAACAGGTTTATACAATTATTTAGTAATCTCCTTTAAAAACTATTGTCATATACATATAGTAGAATTCACCTGTCTGTGCAAATCTAGAGAAATATCACCCTAAAAAGTCTAAATGACAAATGTGAGCCACAAATATCTGAATAGTGGACATTAAATAAATAGGAGAGATAAACATAAACACAGTATAATCTGAATATATTGTGAGGAAAAGCAGGGTAAAACTGTTTTTTTTTTTTCATTTATTATTGTAAAAAAGTGTATACAAATAATTACAGTACCATAAATATATAAAGACAACAACAAAAATAGCCCTTGAGAACAATAACCAACCCTGTAACAGTCAACAACATCCATGTATTCACTGAGTGATGACAGTTGTGTTCAGTCCAGCTGAGGTTCCTGAGTCTGTAGTTTGATCAGCTGGTCTTGTTGTTCTCAGTGCTGCGAGTTTCTCCTGTCTGAGGACGAGAAAGAAACATTAGTAAAAGAAATTTAAGTGATGGCGCCACCGCCTGGTCATGTCTGATGCTGCAGAAAGAATCGTCTCCACTCACCTCATTTTGTTCATCAGCAGGTATTTACCAAGCAGTGACTCTGGGTTCACACATTTCTCTTTTTTCTCCAAAACACTAAAAGACAGAGTACAGAGTGGTGTCAGTTAGAACAGAAGACGACACATCGTCAGTGAATAAACCTGACTTCACTCTCACTCAGTTTTGTTCACTCACATAATAATCTCCATCTGGGGACAGAAGGAGCTGGGCTGGTGAAAGACGGGCTGAGACTTGATCTTTCTGAGGTCCCCTGATTTCATGCGACCAATAAAACCATTGGAACACTTGCATTTCTTCGAACTGCTGATTGACTTTGCTGTAGGAAGAAATGAACAGACATTAGTGAATTAACTACCTCTCAAAAGCAAAGCCAACACTGCATTTTTAATTATATATTGTTTACATTTTGTTATATGTTATGCAGAAAAATCCATGCGGTTACTTCCTAATAATATAATAACATTATTTGACATAATTGAATTGTGAATCAGTGGATAAAAGTTCTCATTCGTTTCGCAATAATACACACAGTTAAACAGATGGGTCAACATACCTTGTGCACAGAGGATGATCAGGCAGCTGAGGAGAACAACGGTGGCTGAGTTCATGGTTCAGGCTGTAGTGGTAGTAGAAGACTGGTTCTGGATTCTTCTTCAGTCCAAGTCCTGATGAAGCACTGACTCTGACGATCTTTTATACAGTGACTCGGGAAAAACCCAACATGGATTTTGCTGATGCTGAAGTTCTGTTTCACTTTTCCTTTTTCACTTCGGTTTTCCTCCCAAAAGACCTGTTTCCCGTGAATCCCTACTGCAGCCCATTACTCATCAGCTTTGGTTCTCTATAATGTGGAAGTAAGTATGTTGTAGTAAGTATCCTGTCAAAGTTCCTTAATTATTTGTGCCATGGTTCATGGTTGATGTGGTTGTAGATTCTGAGTCAATCAAGTCCTGGTCGAGGTGAAAGACCTCATCTAATGACTGTTAACACAGGTCCACTCAACAGGAGGGACCGGAAGGGAATCAAACTTCTTGTCATTTTGACGTTGTGATCCACACCACTGCACACAACCAAATGCAACCTCTGTGTTTCTCCCATCACCAAAGTGAAGGCGTTGATTACAAATAAGCAGACCAGGACACACTCGGGGGCGGGGTCTCATCAGCAGTCTCACCAACAAATCCCAAATACCGATACAGACGTGTTCTCAAACATTTCACATCACAACACATTGTTTGTCAGACCTCTGAATGTGGAATGTTGCTCAGATCTCTGTCTGTGTAGAATACCCAATTCTCCACCACAACAACAGGCAGCATTGAGCACCAAGGGAGCTGTGAGTGGACATGGTGCCATGCTCAGTGGACCTCAGTGGTGGATTCGAACCCTCTAGAACCAAGTCTGGTTCCTTAACCACTACACCACCACTGCCCTTCTTCTTACTTACATGACATACAGTAGCTCCTGTCATTCCTCACTAACAGATAGAACTGAAGAGGCCTATTTGATGAGAGGTGAAAGTTTTTCTAAAAATCTTTCCCAGTTGCCAAAACAAAATACTTTGAGAAATATTAACTATAATATATACTGCATGGATGCAGTCTAATAGCTTGCAGAGGTGTAGATTCTGATACTGTAGATACTCGAGTGATAGGATCAGAACAAACGAGCCCTAAAAAGTGATTGAAAAATATAATTAAAAATTACTCACCTTCAAGGATCCACTTCTGATGTTTCCGTGGCTAATAATATAGGACATTTCTTTGTCATAGTTAATTAACTACGTTAATTTCCGTCTGCAGTTCAACTGTGCAGTTGTGGCTTTGTGGTTAAGGAAGAGGACTCGTGTCTGGAGGGTTTCAGGTTTGAGTTGTTATGATATAATAATATATCCTACATCATCCATTATTTTACTTGTACTGTAACTCTAGTAGTCGCTGGAAAAACAACCGAATCGACTGGCCTAGATATTATTACCTTGTGTGAGACGTGGTTCTGTTGACTTCTCTCTGCGCCAATGTGTCTGTTTACCTGCTGTGGTTGGGGCATGATATGAAAGGCCTCATCCTGGTTATTAGCCCCAGGCCTCAGAAAGTGTTAACCTGGTCCTGGTTGTAGCGACTGCAGCCCCTGAGGCCATGTAATGGTCAGAAGGATGAATGAATGTGTAAAATGTACTGACATTTTTAATGTGGGGTCTCAAACTCCAATAAGTTAAGGGCCACACCCACTATCATTTCACCGACGCCAGCTTTTCGTGTTCAATATAAAAGAAAAAATTGAATACAAAATCAGTTTCCCATAGATTCTGTGTAAAACAACACTGGTTTTGGATGACAAACCATTGGTTTGTGGACCAGTACCCATCTGTAGGTCACTTGTTACAGAGCTTTAGTAGGACATTGCGAAAATATGCACTTAATCTTGACTAATGTAGTGTAAGAAAAATTCTTATTTTTTTCAGGTGAAATCTCTTCGGGCCACATAAAATGACTCGGCGGGCCACATTTGGCCCTCGGACCTTGAGTTTGACACATGTGATGTATGGTTTGGCTGCAGCTGCTCAGTCACAGACCCAATTGGTGAAGCTCCCTGCTCACTGTATTTGTGCATATCTGAACGTTACATAATCTTTGAAGGTCTGAAGTGATTGTCTCAGCAGAAATTGACAACGTTCACACAACGGCTCACAGCATCCACTGACGCACAGGGACGAAAACTTGTGGCTCAATTTGTTTTCCTTCCCTTGTTTGTGAGAAGCAAGGAAATTTAATGAGTGGATTTGTTGCACAGCTGGCTTCCTATCACAGCTGGAATGCACTGACATTTTTCACATATGTTTGTAAAAAACACCCTGCATACATAGGCGCTTGATTTTACACACCTGTTGCCATGGTGATAGAAACACCTGCTGTTGATTATTTGTATGGATGTAGACATTCTTTCAGCAAAAGACTGTATTACAACATGTGATGGAAAAAACAGGCACAAAAGGTTTTTTTGTTTTTTTTTTTGCTTTATTAAAAAAAAGTATTTACAAATAATTTTCCAGTGGGCTCACCACCCACAGGAGGGTTAGAGTGTGATTTGGAAGGCAGTGTTAAGACTGCTGCCTCAGTCACCCAGCAACAAAAAAAAAATAATTTACACAACATATTAACAATATTTTTGGAAAATAAATCCAAAACAGTAATTGAGACCTTTGGAACAATTACCCTGTAACAGTCAACAACATCCATGTATTCACTGAGTGGTGACAGTTGTGTTCAGTCCAGCTGAGGTTCCTGAGTCTGTAGTTTGATCAGCTGCTCTTGTTGTTCTCAGTGCTGCGAGATTCTCCTGTCTGATGACGAGAAAGAAACATTAGTAAAAGAAATTTAAGTGATGGCGCCACCGCCTGGTCATGTCAGATGCTGCGGACAGTATCGTCTCCACTCACCTTTTTTTTTCAATCAGCAGGTATTTACCAAGCAGTGACTCTGGGTTCACACATTTCTCTTTGTTCTCCAAAACACTAAAAGACAAAGACAAAGAATGGTGTCAGTTAGAACAGAAGACCACACATCGTCAGTGAATAAACCTGACTTCACTCTCACTCAGTTTTGTTCACTCACATAATAATCTCCATCTGGGGACAGAAGGAGCTGGGCTGGTGAAAGACGGGCTGAGACTTGATCTTCCTGAGGTCCCCTGAATTCAGGCGACCGATAAAACCATTGGAACACTTGCATTTCTTCGAACTGCTGATTGACTTTGCTGTAGGAAGAAATGACATGAAATAAATGTTGTTCATTCAATATTTATATTCACTATATTTTCTCCTGATATTGACAACCTGTGCATCAGTGGATAAAAGTTCTCATCACTTCAACATCAGTACACACAGTTAAACAGATGGGTCAACATACCTTGTGCACAGAGGATGATCAGGCAGCTGAGGAGAACAACGGTGACTGAGTTCATGGTTCAGGCTGTAGTGGTAGCAGAAGACTGGTTCTGGATTCTTCTTCAGTCCGGATGAGGTACTGAGCAGCACTGACTCTGACTCTCTTTTATATCCTGATTTGGGAAAACCCAACACAGATGTTGCCGAGGCTGCAGTTCTGTTTCACTTTTCCTTTACTTTCACTTTAGTTCTCTTTCTTCAAGTCCTGTTTCCCGGAATCCCTCAGATGGATTTTAACTAGAACCCTGTGGAGCAGACATGCCCAAAGTCCGGCCCGGGGGCCAAATGCGGCCCGTGTTTAATTTTCATCCGGCCCGCAGCCTCCGTCATAAAATCAATAACGCCTGGTCCGCGTGTAGAATTACGTAATACATTGGGCAGCAGCGCTGTTACCTGCGTGTTCTAAGTGCTGTCACCTAGAGGCTCAAATAGGAACAGCAACTATACACCGCTAGTGCGCACATCACCACTGCATGTCCTGTCCCCGGATCGCCAAGCGAGAGAGAGAGGTGTGCCAGCGCTAGGCGATCTGGGGACAGGACACGCAGTGGTGATGTGCCCCCCCTCACCGCTAGTGCGTACCCTTACAGTCCAACCCTGCAGGCTTTCACTACAGAATAATAAACATTAAAAAATCCAATCAACATTTATAGTTACTGTCATATTTTAAATGAGCCCTGCACTTGTTGATATGACAATTTCTCTGTTATTGTGTTTAAAAATTCTGTAAATATTAAACTGCCGTGGTGAGATTTTTTTTATGTTTCAAATGTAATTTGCACCCAAGAGTGCAATTACTTTTCTTCAACTGTGACATAAAAGTTAATTAAAGTGTTAAAAAAGTGAAGTTAAGTGAATATTTAATTTCAATTTTCAATGTCAATTGAATTTTGATATGCATGTTTCAAATTAACCAAAACATATGCTTGTGATAGCTGAAATTAAAATAAAAAAGCAAATGTGAAACACAGAATGGCTCGCTGAAATGTATTAATTAATTGCTGTTATATGTAAAGAATGTCCGCCAAGGTTGGCCCCCCTACATTTTTAACACACCAAATCTGGCCCCCTTTAAAAAATGTTTGGACACCCCTGAGCTAAGTCATCCACGTACTGCAGCAGAGCAGAGCCTGGAGACAACATAAGAGATGACAGTGATTCACAAAAAGCGTCATTATTAATAGCCCTGCACTTGTTGATATGACAATTTCTCTGTTATTGTGTTTATAATTTAATTTGCACCCAAGAGTACAATTACTTTTCGTCAACTGTTACATAAAAGTTAATTAAAGTGTTAAAAAAGTGTTAAAAAAAGTGAAGTTAAGTGAATATTTAATTCCAATTTTCAATGTCAATTGAATTTTGATATGCATGTTAAAATTAACATATGCTTAAGAGAGCTGAAATTAAAATAAAAAAGCAAATGTGAAACACAGAATGGCTCGCTGAAATGTATTTAAATTAATTGCTGTTATATTTAAAGAACGTCCGCCAAGGTTGCCCCCCCCCTACATTTTTAACACACCAAATCTGGCCCCCTTTGCAAAAAGTTTGGACACCCCTGCTGTAGAGTATCAAATATATCAGCGTTGGTTCTCTATAATGTCATAATAATGTAACAGATGAGGAAGAAGAAAAAGCTGGTTCATCAAATTGCCTTATTTATTTGTGCAATAGTGTCTTCAGTTTCCCCAGAGGGATTTGCTGAGTAAATATCAGGAATTAATAATGTTGTTACTGTTGTTATAGAATTTGTGTCTTCACTAATGGTATTGACAATCTAAATAGACTGATATGAAGACACTCATTACTGTGAGTGGAATGCTGTGACCTTGACTCTGTGTGGGCCTGGAGCTTGGAACTGTCTGGCAGCACACTGAACTCTTCATGGTGGTCAGCACTAAGCAGACTTTGGTATTTTGCATTTTCTTCCCTTTTACAGAAGTGAGATACTCACTTCTTCCACTTACTTCTGGTTTCAGTGAATAATAAAAATTTCTCTTCAGGTTTCTAGTTGTCCCTCTAAGATGTGGATTATGCAGTGTGTATTATTTTCTAAACCATAACTCCATCCTTAGAAACCATTGACTAATTCAATAGCATTAATAACGTGGATCTACATTACGAGCTGATTTGTCATCTATCTCTACTGGTTGAGGATGTTGCACCAAGGTCATTTTTTTACTTTAGTTTTGGGTTATTTGAACAATTAAAATTATTAACCTTGACTTCCAGTGACGTCTACAAGAGACTGTTTAGACACTTCATTGTATTGACTATATACTTGGAAAAGGAAATGAGTGGAAGCTTAAAATATTATTACAAGCAAAATGCAATGCATAGCAATTGTGTGAAAGGCAACAAAGAAACATACATCATACATCACATCATATCATAAAGCATATATATATATATATGTATATATATATACACACACACACACACACACACACCAATATTTTACACACATATCTCTGCTCTGTCCTCTGTATCTTCTACTCGGACTCCAACTACCTCCGTGTCCCTCCTCACTGCATCCATCAATCTCCATCTCTAGGATCATTCTTCTACCAATGTATCCACTGTCCCTCCTCTGAACATGTCCAAACCATTTCAATCTGTCTTCTCTACCTTTTTCTCCAAACCTTCCTGTCTGTGTTGTCCCTCTAATCACCTCATTCCTGATCCTGTCCATCCTTGTCTCTCCTAAAGAGAATCTCAGCATCCTTAACTCCTCCACCTCCAGCTCTGTCTCCTAACAATGAGTCAAACTCAATATCACTGGTGTGCCACAATAGCAGTACAGTTTCGTTTAAAAGGTTGTTTGAATATAGAAGGATTTTTTTATGTAATAATCATTATTCACCAGGCTGGGAAACTCTGGTTCATTGACTTTAAAAAAAAACAGGCTCTTAACAGGCCATACAAAAAGACTTGGCTGTCCTTGCATATGGCCCAGAGCCTTGAGTTTGACAAATATGCTGTAGTGTCCATGTAGTGTCTCCGTTATTTTGGAGCCTGTGAGAAAGTAGCCCCAGTAGCCAAACTGAAATCAGGCTAAATCCAATCATTATCTTCTAAATCAATAATTTAAACATATTTGAATGAAGAAAAAAGAAACTATATATTGTATTATATCTGGTGAATCTATTGTGAAATTAACTTTTTAATTCTGTATGAAAAAGAAAGGGGATATTCCAGAAATGAAAGTCTATTGTATCCTCTTAAGGAGAGGATGTAATTGCACAATATTTCCTGTCTGTCTGGTTCCGTTTCACTGACCAGAAAAACCCCATGATGTCATCTGTGATGATCAAATAGCCACATCGCTGAAATATGGGTGTCTACGAAAACACTATACAATTATAGACGTAATAGGGGTTAAATTACTGAATATTTTGACAAATAAATGTTTTTTTTAATATTTCACAGGATAGTTTGGTGTTAATTAAATGTATCACAGTATTAAAGAGGAAGGGACGTTGTTTTCTTTAGCCTCTCCCAACTGTTCCTTTTTCTAAAGGTGATAAATAATTACGGACCACGTCAATAGCTGCAAGTTTCCACTGACTGTACGGTGAATATTAATAAGGTTACTGTTGGTTATTAATGGTAAGATATTTAGTTTAGTTAAGCATTTCAATTCCTGTCAAAAGTATATGGTATGACTTTCTACTTTACTTTCATGTCTCGTTCCAGTAAAAGTGTTTTTTTTTTCCTCTTTTGATATCTTGCAATATTTCTATTTTTGTTCAAGGACTTATTTTCCTTCCCTTTTCCAAATCAGACATTGCTATCCAAGTTCCGTTTACTGGAAACACTGGCTATTTGAAATGAATGTCCTTGCTGTGATGCATGATGTATTTTTCTTACGTCGTCTTCATTTTTACATTTATATTTATATTTGTCAGACACTTTTGTACAATGCGAATTACAGAGGAGGATTAACATTGTCAAGGATGTGGTTCCTATGGGAAGTCATTTAAATAAATAAGACAGAAAAACTAACTAAAGACCATTTTTGATTTATCTTTGTTTTGCTAAACAGACAAGACCTATTGTCCAACCTGAACTTAATCACTTAAAAGGAATTCCCCGTCATTGCAGAAGCAGTTGGTCGAGTGCAATGCTCAATGGACCTCAATGACAACCTGTTGGATTTGAACCTGAAACCATCCAGATGTAAGTCTTGTTCCTCAACCACTGGGCCATCTTCTCCACCTTCTGGCACATTTAAATTTATAGACAATAAAGACCAGCACCCAGAATGCTTTGCAAAACAAGGAGACCAAGGTTCAAGAAGAGGCCTTGCTGGTCTTTAAGGTCAAGGATGCAACTTACACCACGTTTCTGTGATAACAGCACCATACTGTGGCCATATGTCTTACTGCAGCAGTCCCGTTTATACAACAACGCGGTCATTTGTATGGATGAGCTCCAATTCTGAAAAAAAGTAGGTTGCATGTCTGCAGTAGTGAAGCTAGGATTTTCCCTGTTACCGTGTTCACACCGTGATGCAATTTGTGTCACTGTGGTTGATGTCACTTCTGAGTCATGTTTTATCAAAATTTAGTCCATTTTTCCATCTGTTTCTGCAGGGTGTATGTTCCACCAAAGTACATAGGGTGGCTTAGTGGTTAAGGAATAAGACTTGGGTATGGAAGGTTTCAGGTTCCAATCCACCAACTGCCAAGTTAGCACTGAGGTCCACAGATCATGGCAACATCACTGCTCCCCAAAGCTGCCCAATGTACATTTTGGTGATGTGTTAAATACAGAGGTCACATATTGTTGTGTGAATCACAATAACACAATGACAAGGAGTTTGCTTTCCTTCCTCCCTCCCTTCCTTCCTTCCTTCCTTCTGAAACTGGTCAACAAGAGGGTCAATCATTAGTATCATACTGTGATTTTGTGATCTTTCCTTCTTTTGCTGTAAATGCAACTTGTAAATTAAAACAAAATAAAATTTCTTATTTACACAATGATAGCGGCTAGAGGGCGCTATATGTGTCTGTATGTTTTTCACTCATTTTTGGATGGTGTGACTTGTAGTCTGGGCAATATGGTACCTTCACACTGATGAATCCCAATTTATGCAGCCAGGAGAAGGCAATGCAGTAATAATGGTGGTTGGCTCTACCTGTCAAGTGACATCAGGCTGAAATAGAAATGCTAGAGGAGGGGGTTACCGTAGGCCATTATAAACCAGATCTTATTACCTACTGACCTTTGATATTACCCTTTGATGTAACGCTGACATCATGTCAGTACAACTTCAGTAGAAAGCAGTTATGCTACATCGCTGATGCTCACTACCATGAATCTTCGCCGCCAATGACTTAAGTAACCGATCAACCGAATAGACAAGGTTTTTAGGACTAATATAAGACTTCTCAGATGGAGGTGACGACAACACGAAAAGTAATGGATTCCAGAGTAAATGCCGAGACACTGAGTCTGGAGCTGCCAAAGATGTCGGTCGACACTGTTCGCCCACATGTAGAATCGTTTACACAAGGCTTGACTGTGGATCAGTGGAACTTGTTAGCAGTAGGTAAACCAGATAATGACACCAGACTTAGATTAGCTGACATGCTGGTTAAAGTTCTCTGTAGCGTCGTAGACATCATGTCAGACTTTCTGAAACAGGAAGACGCAGTGGAACGCCTTCGAGACAGTCTGGATGAACCGCTCACCCGCAGTTTCGCGGAGGCATTGGGCGTTGACACAGTCAAGGGCCCCAGCTCTGCTAAGTTGACAGAATTGATTGCAAAAGAAGTCACCGCTCCATCTTCCTATGGGCAGCCTAAGCCATCCAAATCCATGATCCATTCCGTGTGCAAAATACTGAAGAGGTTTGCGGCCAAGATGTGTTCCACAGTTAAACGAAGCAACGGACAAAACCAAAGTATCAAGGTTGAGAAAGCTTTAGAATCACCGATAACACCAATAACGCAGTCGGTCCAGGATATTATCAATAACGAGGTGAGGTCAATTATTGAACCTATTTTGGAAGATGTTTCAGACAGTGAGTATGACCAACTACATGAGCAGTTTACTCTGGAGATTCAACGTGCTGCACAGGATATAGCTCATTCTGTTAGTGAGTACATAAATCTAAAAGAGGCGGAACCTTTTTATCCCAGTCCAAAGACACAGCAGCAGACTCAAAAGGGACTAAAGACAAACATATGTGACTTTTTCGTGAAGATGTTTGCTAAAGCAGGGATTTGCAGAGTGTTTTCGCAAGTAAAAATGAAGTTTTGCAGCGAGACCAAAGTTGGGGATAATGACTCTGTGAAGTCACTGTTGGTGGACGCGGAATCCGTGCTTCAGAACGGGGTCAGAAATCAATCAGGGGAAGGAGATGTTTGTATCTATCGCAGATTTGAAAACATTTCTTCTGACGATGTCCTTGAATTGACGGGGAAACTCAGCGATTTGCTGTACAGCCGCATCACAGGTGAGACGGCATCAGAGGCAGTCAGGGGGCCGCCACCTGAGAGAGCGGTGATGGACAATCAGCCGTATGCCAGCATGTATGCAGACATACAGCACAGAGTGATCTGTTTCCTGTCACTAATGAGCTGGTGGCTGGAAAATCAGGTCCAGTGTTACAGTGACAGAGTGATTAATGCTTTAATTGATACAGAGACTGTGCCGAAAACACAGATCCCAGAAGTCACATCAGCTGAGGAGCCGGACGCAGCCATCGTAGAAATCCCTCAGGAGGATGTAACGCAGACAGAAGTTAGTCGGACCTGTCTGAGGCTTGTCATTTCAACCCTCATCAAAAGAATCTGGAAAACCGTAAAAGGAGACAGGACCTTTTTCAGTGACTTGGAATCCACCATCCAACGTCTGGTGGATGAAATCTGGGCTCAGCTTGAAGGCACCCAGGTGGACATCACACCAAAAAATGTTGAGAACCTCTGCAAGGTCACCTTCCAGCACCTCTCTAAGAAGTGGGGCTCTGCAGCCAAAATCCTGATCTCCATAGAACGAAGGGACCCAGATCTTCCGAGATCCATCGCTGTTTCTTGTAAGACTCATTTGAACAAGCAGCGGCGTGACTTCTTCAGATTCCTTTCGACGTAAGGACGCAGCACCTTGACACGAACACAAAGCTTTGACCTTCGCTGGAGGGGATTAGACGGTCTCTCAAGGCTATGCTGGGATGTAACTATAGGTTAAGTTCAGCTCTAGGGACACCTCAGGTTCACATTTCTAGATGTGGTTAATACCTAATACCCTTAACTTAGACCCATGCCCCAAGGAATAGTCACTTTCCGTTCTGTCTAGTCTTAGAAAGCACAACAGGTGACAGTCTTGTCTGTTATTATATTTATTATATTTATTGCAAAAAGAAATTAAAAAGGAACAGGAACACACCTGGCATGTGGCATGTGACTTTGATAGATAGACATGATAGATGTCCACACAGAGGAGGTAAAGTCAACTGTGCAGTAGCTGGATAAAATGGCTGAAGCCAGCAACATGCTGTGATCCTTGACAGTGTTGCAAGACTTTGACCTATTTTATCCGTCCTAATTAGGTATGTGTAATTTAAAAGATAATTTAATGTAAATTTACTATTTTCTTTTTACCATTTTACCTGTGAGCACGAATTGGAATAAACCCAAAGCACTGTCTTCACCAAGCACCTGCAGTGTGTCAGCAACCATCCCTGCTTGGACATCCCGATGTGGAACAAGAAGAACATTGTTTTTCTGTGGATGTTTTTGTAAATGATATGGATTGCAGCACTGACTGTTAAGGTTGTTGTTGCGGTGGATGTTATACAGATATATTTTTGTAGCAAAATGTATTTACAATTTTCCAAATGGTTTTATTTTTTATTCAAAGTGAATGTCTTTTGAACTACAAGGGGTTACATTACTTGTTATTCTTAACTGTTGAGGCGTCAGGTTCTTTATTTAAAATATTGAATGAACACTATATATTACATATTTATTTATTCATTTTTTTAAAAAAGTTGCAAATATTTGTGTGTGTCAGATAGCCTAAACTCATACAGTGTACTGTATTTGAAGTCAAGGTTTTGCCAAGTGGACTGGTTTGCTGTGCTCTGTGTATCACAGGACAACAAAAATGAAACACGATGTACAGCAGCAGCAGAGAGATGGATTTCTTACAGAAATTCTTCAGAAATGACTCTGAACTGAATTGTATTTAAAGGTTTATTTTACAACTCGTGGCAGATGTTAGTGAAACTCAGTATTTAACCATAATGCATATTGTTTCATGTCATCATTGTTTCTTTATTTGTTTTAAATTAAGAAATATAATAAACCTTTTGTCAAATTTATCTTTTTTTCTTTGACATTTTGCTTTCTATTTGCTTTATATTAATGTTCAGAGCAACATAAATTAAAAATATTGAATAATACAATTGCCGGGCTGAAATGCTACCAATTTGTTAACAGGAAACAGATAAAAAAAATCCACAGAGAAGATAAAACATATTCTGCTTTTTCATAATTTAAGGAATCAATGCAACCAGAATAAACCTAAATTTACAATTACATTAGAGAAATTAAGTCAATTACTTTTATTTATTTCATTTTTGTCAAGTTTGTTTGTTCGTCTTAGCAATTAGCTGTTTAAACATGTTAGCTATTTCTGTCAACTACTGCCCTGACTGCGGTTAATGCACCTGAAGGCATCACGCCGGACGCGCGACGCGCTGACGTCACGGACCAGGATTCGTCTCTGTCAACGGGAGTATCAGCGGCAGCGCTCAGTACGTGTGTTGTGTTGCGTGTGCAGCAGCCGAGGAAGGTCTGCCGAGCTGAGAGAGGACGCTCACATCGTCTCTACTTCATTTCTGCCTCGTCGCTACTATATATCTCCCCTTCCTCTGCGCCTTCTCCTCCACGACCACCACACAGGGATGGGGGAATGATCTGGACAGACTCGCCTCCACCTCCTCCTCCATCTTTCGGTCTCCTTGTCCCCTGACAGTCGTCGCAGCTGTGCCCAGGATGTGGGCCCCGCTGCTCGGCCAGGCTGCTGTGTTTGCGGCCCTGTGGACGATTAGCACTTGCCTGACAGGTAAAGACCTGCTGTCTGTTGTTATTCCATGTGCTGCTGGTAAGAAGCTGCCCAGAGGGTCAGCAGCATCACCACGACGGTGATGACGATGACAATAGATCATCAATATAGAGAATAACTTCAATTAGGTGTAAACGAAATACACATTGTACTGTTTTTCCTACCCGGACACATCAAAAACTGGTTAAACATTATATTTGCAACGACGTTTGCCTGTTTACCACACAGTTCTACTGCTTTTTTCTATTTTTAAAATCTGTGCCATATCAAAAACCTGTTGTTCTACTTGTCCTTGGTTAGTAGTCCTAATATAACTTGGCTGATGTAAATGACAGGATGACACTATTCATCTTTATCCTCAAAATGCTATTACAAGTGCAACGCAACATTAGTCAGATTGATATGAGTCACCATTGAGCTCATTCTAGCTGAGATGAACAACCATGTTTTCGGGGATGGTTTCTGACTCTGCTTCTAACCTGTGTCATCCTAGTTAGATGGGTAAATAAATGTTAATTTTAAGATACATGTATATATATTATGTGTTTTTATTTGGAGGTTGTTTTAGCTGCACCGTTGCTGTTCTTTGAAGCAGTCCCTTTGCAGGATTTGCAGCAATCACGTTTGTTTCCTTTGTTGTTGGGCAAAAGAAAATACCAAAGACAAACATTCTCTGTTTACGTTCAGGAATATGTCTCAATGGCTCTGTTTATTTAGATGATAAATGATGGGAATTATCCTTTGTAGTAGTGATGATAATGGTGGCCCAGCGGGTAAGGAAGAGGTAGCAAGGTTGCCATTGAGGTATTCTGAGCATAGCACGGTCCCAACCCAATGTCCAGTGGGCTCATCACCCACAGGAAGGCAAAAGATAGAGATAAGTAGATGAAGATGAATGAATAAATATATGATTTGTATCACAAGATATCAGGTGCTGTCAGCCTTCAAATTGCATCACGTCCAGTATTGAAACAGTTAAACATTATCAGATGATGTCACTAAGATGATAGGTGTCTTTTGGTGGTAAGAACTATTGACAAGATCCACAAAATTGACATGTTTGAAGCAATTGCTGTAGAACAGAATTAGACTTTATTTCAACACACTTAATTCTAGTAAAAACTCTCATTGTTCATTCATTAATCTGCGTTTACTTATTGGTAACCTGGTCACAGGGGCGGCACGACTGCCACTAAAATCCAACAGCACCATACTGTGAGCCTTACAGTGCCAACCTGGCATCTGGTGCATCCAAACGCGAAGCCTTGTGGACCCAAATATGCTTCCATAACCGCTAGGCCACCACCACAGCCAAAATTGTCATTTTAATAGCCCTAATTAAAATGTTCCAATTATACTGAAATCAGAATAGTTTTTGTTGTCCACCACCAGTGTCTAAGAAACCATATTTAAAACATTAAAATTTAAACAGAGCTATATTAACATTTCTTTTCTTATAAGCCAATTGTTCATCCATTGATTAATTGTGTTACCAATGCAGCTCAGCTTCAGTTTAATATCATGACCACTCATTCACAAAGATGAGGCCATGTTGTCTGAGGGCTTTTCTCGCCGACGATCTGGTTGTTACGCCGTCTGTGTGCACAATAGAGCACTTGGCAGTGAGGTGGCAGTTTGGATGATTCAGTGTGATAGATATGGATGTTTTCCAGGTGTGTCACCGAGTGTTGCACCGGTTATCAGGGCTCATGTGTTCGCTGTGGCCTGGCTTTTCTCAGAAACATGTCGCTGCTGTCAGTTCTTCTTGGTCACTGGCATCCCACTTCACATCACACAGTTTGTAGAAATTACGTCGACCAATGGAGAGCCATGACATTCAGACATACTTGTGTTATCTCAACCACAATGGAAAGAATGCATTTTGTCTTTTGAATGGCCATACACTGTGTTTCTAAAAAATGTGGAAAGAAAATTGTAATTTTGGGGACAGGAGGTTTTTCTTTACACTGACAATAGAAAAGACTAAATGAAGTGTAATAGTTACTACAGGCTATTGTGATGGCACTGGCAGCAGTGGCACCAACCTCATATGAGATCCTTGTTCTAAATAGTGGATCATTTAAGGAAGGAAAGCGAACCTCCTTCTTATTGTGACATTGTGATTCACACCACTGCATACAATGAAATCTGTATTCAACCCATCACCATCAGTGGGCAGCTTTGACAACCGGGGAACAGTGTGTGGGGCCGATACCATGCTCAGGGCAAGACACCTCTTGGCTTGGAGGTAACTTGGAGGTATGGGGAATCGAACCTTGTTGACCCAAGTACACTTCCTTAACTACTTGACAACAATTTTGTCAAAAAAAAGGAAAATTTTGTTCTACTCAAGGTCCAAAAAGCTATGAAACAAAAAAGTTTTTTACCTCAAGGAGAAAGCGGAACCTTCCCTACAATACAATAGGTTACAATGGGAACAATAGGTTCTAAATGTGGTGCAGAGCTTCACTATTACCATTAAGGATGCATTGCTCAAAGAACAGAATACCATAATGTTGGGTGTCAATGTCATACTGTGGTCTTGTTACTGGTGAGTTGGTGTTGGTGTTTCAAGACTTCTATAAGAAGAGTAGTCATACCTACATATTCATCATCATTTTATCAAGGTCAGCCTCAAAAACCCATGCAACATGTCTGCACTGCAGGAGCGTGAGTAGCGTCGGCGTCAGAGCCGTGTGACCGTACTCACTCTGCAATCACAGCGTCTCTGCCGGTTGACGTTTCCCTCCCTGGTGTTGTCACAGTCGCTTCTGGATGTGATTTCTGTCTTCTTCTGCTGAATGTCACTTTACGTCAGAAGAAAAAACTCATCTGCATCTTCTTGAACGATGGCTGCTCTGTGTGGAGCTGTGCAAAAACTCAGACACAATAATGCTTAAACTGTTGATAGGGTAAGTGGACGGCAGGGTGCTGTTACAACCATGATTCATTAAAATATACTTAATCATCATCATTCACTGACACCCAGTGGTCTGTTATTTAAAAAGATGGGCCTGAATGGAATGTAATGATTATCCATCACTATGACCTGACAGAAGGTTTCTATTTCAGAACTTGAGTCATCTCTTAGCTTTAATTTAGTGCCGTGAATGGATTCATCTGCTGGAGTTCTGAATGAATGAATCAAAAATAGAAAGTTGTTGTATTCATTGTTGTCCACTGACCCTGTGAGTCTCTTTTTTAAAGCTACTGCACATGCACTTCAAGTAACAACCTGAGTTGTTTTTATTTTGCCAAATAGAGGACGTGTATTCAGCGCTGCTGTCTTTATTGTTGTACCTACTCTTTTTCTATATCCTTCTTCAATAGATTCATGTTTCTAGTAAATAGTTTTCAAAAAATACTGTCTAAGGTCAGTCAACATTGTGTTGTCGTCTCCTTCAACCTGGCCATTAGGAACCCTTCAGTAGGAGCGGTGCTTTGTTTGCTCAAAATGTTAGTACAAGTACTATACAACATGCACTAATTCCAGTGTTTCTAAGGTGAGTCCCATACCATACTTCTATTCTGTTGGCTTTTAAATTAACTGTGCTGGTTGACTGTTGTGTGCTGTACATCAAGATTGACTGTTATGGAGGTGTACAGCAGGAGCACCTACCAAGGCTGCCTAGTAACAAAGAGATGTTACTAATTGTTACTGTAGTAATTGAATCACTAAGGAAAAGTAGGATAACATTGCTGTTAATATTACGCCAGTCGGTCCTTATACCAACACATATCTTCCCTGTCATTTCCTCTGTCGTTCAATTACTTTTCCAGATTTGAAGGTGTCTTTTCCATTTGTTAAAGATTGAGTACAGTTTGTGTCTTGTGCGGAACCAGAAAGACTTTTCCCAATGTGTGTTGCAGCAACAAAAATTATGCAACGAAGAGAACTGAGGATAATTCATGTCACTTGAGATAAAGTCAACGTGAAAACAGAACAAACTGCTTTCATTTTCTTTGACCAAACACAAGGTAATTGGTTGCTAGGAAACAGTGGCTTTCTCACAGATGTCAATGTTATACATTAGTGCTGTACTCAGAAGTGTGAACCACTCATGAATGCTTTTGCAGTGCCTTCTACACCAGCCATGTTTAAGATTCTCTCGGTTTGACGTGTGGGGAAAATATTCAAAGCTTTAGATTTTAGGCTGTTCTCTCAGCAACAAATGATTTCTATTGTCTTTCCAAACTGATCTTGTCTGCAATTCTCTTCAATTTAAGTTTAACTCCCCCTTGAGGTGGTACTGTAAATACAGTTTTATGTCCTTCCATATACAGTTGGGACCTACAGGCTAAGAAAGTATACAATCCTATTAAACTTACAATATTCGTGGATATTATGAAATGTAATCATGATTTATCGTGATAAATGTTCCCTTCCAATAAGAACAGAAAGTCATTTTGAATATTGCTCGATCAGAGGGAAAAATATCAGCAGATGGATCTGTGTTTTTCGCACCTATTTTTACGTGTGACTAATC
Source organism: Paraplagusia blochii (assembly GCA_016785265.1). Lineage (NCBI taxonomy): Eukaryota > Metazoa > Chordata > Actinopteri > Pleuronectiformes > Cynoglossidae > Paraplagusia > Paraplagusia blochii. The sequence goes on from JAFBJS010004345.1 coordinate 145,684, forward strand.
CGCAGGATAAAATTAGTCGTGTGGGAAAATGTCAGGGATCATGTTTTTCTCTGTGGCTGCGTCTGCTTTTAGTCATTGTTGTGCATCTTCACGGTGGATCGTGGAACGTGGCATGTTTTTCTAAAACCTCAGTGATGCTGTCGTGCTATGAATCAGTCTACCCTACATTGCAGTCCATTTGACAATGACACTAATTTATTTTGTCAACCTCAGACAGATTCGCTGTCACTTGTTTATCTTTAACAACCCGTCACGCCACTCTTTTTGGCGTTAGATTCGTATCAGCAGCTGCACGTTTTGAGTTGGAGGAACAGTTTTTTCACACATCACCTTTTCCACTTTCCATCGTTTACAGACGGCAAGGCCAACACCAGAATAGTGTGAGGGATATTGTGTTTTGCTACCCTTAGAAAATGACTGAAGGTCTGACTTTGTGTCACTCTGCAGTCTGTCTTTTTTCCCCTGCAGCAGACAGAGCTGATGCCCGGCTCTCGTCCACTGTTGTAAAGCTCTTGCGTAGATTACATGTGGTTATTGTATCCACCAAGGTCTTTGTATGAGATGGAAATTTTTATATCTGCCGGAGTCATGACATTAATCGGATGTAGTCGGCCCCTTCTTGTTAATGGATTAGGACTGTTTGATGGTATGGTGCTCAGTTCCTCCATTGAATCCTCCATAAAATTTTTTAAAAAGTCTTAATGCGATTCATTTGTGTATTTTGAATTCAAAAAAGACTATAAATTCAACAACAGGACATCATATCAATGACAATGCCCAGTGTCCTCTGGCGTTTCATGTCTTTTTGCCTTTTCCCCTCTCAGTACAGCAGTCTCAGACTAACCCTCTCATCCATGACTTCTGCATCTGTGTGGTGACTCACTCCTGTGATGATGTCACACCTCCTCAGTTGCCATAGAAGTCGTCATAGCAACTATTGTCTTGGTGCGATTAGCAGAGCCGGGAGCGGACGGCGAGGAAGTTGAAGGGGTTAATATTGATAGTTGCCTCTGATTATTTGTTCTTTCTCGGTTGTTTAAGCTTTGACGGACTCTGATGCTTTGATTTTTCTCTTGCACTGTTGCTGATGCTGCTGCAGATGGTCTTTTCTAGGCAGTGAGCAGACACAGCGTGGCACCAGAACAACAAGTGTGACCAATAGTCCCTGTGGGCAGCAGGATGTGCAGCGCTGCCCTGACTTTGTCAGTGAGAGCACGGCCGGGCTTTTAATGAAGAGCAAATCTAACTAATCCCCTTCAGCCCTTTCCTTCGAGGTGATACATTCTATTAAAGAGACGCTGTAATTAACTCTATATGTCAAACCATTGATCTTCTTTGTCCTGCAGCGATCCAGCCAGACAATAATGTCACATCATTCAGTGTCTTAGCACTTTCATCCATTGAAATGATTGAAATTTGTTATGGGATCATTTTGTATTTCAGCGTCTTTGAAAGAAGAGGGTTGGTTGGAATTTTATTTGCAGCAGGTTAAAACATTAAAATGAAGGTTCAATTGAAGAGTTGTGAGACCAGCCATGATGTACGGTTTAGAGACACAAGGAATAGAT
>JAFBJS010004345.1:147533-161411 GCA_016785265.1 Paraplagusia blochii
AGAAGACAGGAGACAGAGCTGGAGGAGGAGTTAAAAATGATGATGAGATTCTCTTTAGGAGAGACAAGGATGGACAGGATCAGGGATGAGGTGATTAGAGGGACAACACAGACAGGAAGGTTTGGAGAAAAAGCTAGAGAAGACAGATTGAGATGGTTTGGACATGTTCAGAGGAGGGACAGTGGATACAATGGTAGAAGAATGATCCTAGAGATTGAGCTACCAGGTAGGAGATAAAGAGGAGATTGATGGAGGCTGTGAGGGAGGACATGGAGGTAGTTGGAGTCAGAGTAGAAGATACAGAGGACAGGGGGAGATGGAAATTGTTGACTCGTTGTGGCAACCCCTGAAAAAAGGGACCAGTCGAAAGGAAAGGAAGAAGAAGGTTCAAGTGTCCACCACTCCACAATCGGGCACTGATTATAACACCATTTTCCTCACGATCAGTAACCTCACGATGCTGACATTTGTTTAAGATAAAGCGTCAGAAGTGAAATCAGTGTTTGGATGTTACGTGGAATAGAAATTTTTTTTCTATCTCAGATCATAAAGGGCATCTGTAATGTATTTGGTCACCTGCTAATCCAGGCCTGGGCAAGGCTTTTAGCTCATGGGCCACAGTAAGTCCTAAAATTTGACATGGACACAGCATCAGGCTCAAATGTTTAAATGCTTTTAGCCTTTTCTGCACCATCTGTTGAGGACAGGAGGCTATTGCAGGTAAAAGCAAACATATTATGATAATAGAAATTAACAATATAACTTATATAAAGATTGATGACCCAGATTAAAACTCTCCAAGTTTAACCATGCCTTTACACAACACTCCAGAAATATATATATTTTTGCATTATATAATACTGTCCTACTGTACATTATAGGAATAAACAACATCACTGGAGATCTGATTTCTGACTTTTGTCAGGTGTCGACTTACAAGGACATTTTCTCACCTTTCATTTGCAACAAACTGCCATTAATTGCTGTTATGAAGTGTGGCCTTTAGCTCCACTGGAGGTGTCACTTAAAAAGTGAAGATTAATGTTTTTCTTCTCAGTTCCTCAGATCCTTGACTCACCTACACGCAAACTCTGTGAAACCATAGAAACCATAACCATAGATTAATAGTCAACAACTCAGTCATTGTGCTGTGTTTGTCTCTCTTCTCAGGATCCCATCTGTGTCCTCGAAGTTTAGACTGCGCTCGAGCCGGAAGACATTTCTGCCAGCCAGGCAGTTCGCACTGTGGCCCCTGTCTGCGCCCCCTGGTGGAGAACTCTCATGGCCGATGTGTGGTCAAAAGGAAACATGTTGCTCACTCGGCCCAGCTGGAAAAAGGTCAGTAGGAAGTCCTGAGTATGTGGAGGTTCTTGACCACTGTGTCTGGTTTCATGTCGAGGTGCAAAAACCTAATTCTATAAAATAAATATACAATCAAATTGGGGTTCATACATGTCAGAGAGGCTGTATATCTTATTGCCATTGGTTAGCTCATTGCAAATAATGCATTGTTTTAAAAACTATAAATCCATATACTGAAAGAAATACCTTATATACCTGTACTTCACTAGGTGGACTTGATAACAGGAGCATTTGAAAGTACCAACACCTCAAACTGAATGTGTATTTATACTGTATATTACGCAAAAAAATTCACCGGTGTGTTTCCAGCAACTTGAAAACAAAATAGGGTAGGATCCTGACCATTCTTCTTGATTGGCATTTGATGAGATCGTGGTCGACCAATCCAGTGCCTGAATGATGACAACAGCCAGCCATGTGGCTGCCTCCATCGTTTTACTGATACAGAGGAATCCTCCCTGCCCCTAGATTTGGGCAAATTTATTCTGCTTTGTACTTATACTTGAAAGTGTGGAAAAAAGAATTGTGACAAACTAACACTGTTTACACAAAAATATCATGGGAAAATTGTAATGAAAACTTCATTGTCCAACACTTAGGACTCAATGATAGTCCTCACTGCAGAGGTCTTCTTCTCCTTTCAGCTTGTCCCTTTTTCGGGGGATGCCACAGCAAGTCAACATTTTCCATCTCCCCTTGTCCTCTGTATCTTCTACTCTGACTCCAACAACCTCCATATCCTCCCTCACTGCATCCATCAATCTCCTCTTTGTCTCCTACCTGGTAGCCCCATCTCTAGAATCAGTCTTCTACCAGTGTATCCACTGTCCTTCCTCTGAACATGTCCAAACCATCTCAATCTGTCTTCTCTAGCCTTTTCCCCAAACCTTCCTCACTGCAGAAGTAAGGGCAGCAAAAGAAAGTTTGGCATTAATTCCTCATCAGTTAGTTAGTAGCCTGCTGATTCCGATCGTAAACTTATCCAACACTTAATGTCAAAAATGTGGGTTTAATTTGTGTTTTTTGTTATGTGTTTCTCCTGTGGAGGTGGTTGTTTCTCCTGGTCTTTACGGCCCTTCTCTCTGTATACAAACCTGTGCAGACACACTGGGACCACAGGGGACAAATGAAGGGGAATGATCTCTCCATCTCTTAAGCTCTGCCCATATTGACGCGCCTTTTATTGCATTTATGTTCTGCAGCACTTTTAGTGGTGGCCCTCATTTCATTATCCCCAAATGCTCAGCCAACTGCAGAATGTGTTGCCTCAGCAGAGTGCCTCTGAAGACGGAGTGTGATTGAAGAATGTTAAATGACCCTTCTGTGCCTACGTGTGACATCAGAGACTCCCAGTGGGTTCATCACTGTGGTCCAGCTGTGACTTGATCACAACTTGATGACTCGGTGTGTGTCACAGATAATTTCCCAACGCTAACGATCTTTGTCATTGCCTGTTCTTCTGCTCCACACTGTTGAGCTGTGGCACACACAGGGAATCACTGAGCAGCAAGTCTGAGTAGAGTGTTCTGTTGTGGTTAAGATCAGTGGTTCTCAACTGGTGGGTCCCGACCCAAAAGTGGGTCGCGGACACATTCTGAATGTGTTGCGAACAGCCAATCCCCAGACTGAACTGGTCTGTAGGTCAGTTGGTACCAGGCTGTACGGTGGAAATACATTACTTAAGTTTTTTTAATTTTTTAATTTATTATTTGTTTCCTAATGATGTTTATTAAATATATATATATATATATATACGTATATATATATATATACGTATATATATACGTATATATCTGCGCTACATTTCAAGATGTGGTCAAAAAGAAAACACCTTTAAAAAAGTTACTTTATGCAAAGTTTCAGTTAGACAGAAGACAACCTTATGTCTTTGAAGAAAAAAAGAAATGTTACCCTCCTGTTACACTTACATTTTCAAACATCTTTTATCCTTATGGTCAATTTGACCCCAGCTATTGACAGCTCAAGAAAAATGATACTGTGTATATATATATATATATATATATATATATATATATATATATAAAACTAATATACTGTATATACATATAAATATTTGTATAAAAGTCAACATAAAAAGGCGTTCAAATATAACAGCTCCCCAAACACCACCTCTTTATCTTGAACACATACGAAATTTCATTGAATTTACTCGTGAATTTACGTGTACGTGTTTTGGTCAGAGTTTCTCTAATCAAGGATTGGAATCCAGTCTGTGAACCCCAGTGTGAGAGGAGAGACAATTGTCTCTGTGTCTCCTGTCCACACAGATGCTGTTCAGCTGACTATTCTCTGCACTTGTTTTCTCCGCTGTTGCTGCAGAAACATTTTTCATTCATGGGTTTTCCTCATTGCTCACCCACTCCACTCCTTTTTCTCCTCCTTCATCCTCCTCTCACTCCATTGGTTCCCCCATTTATTACTGTACAGTCCGCCCCCGCACTGTGAGGAGACATGCCTGGCAGTAGATCACTGCTATCCACCCACACACACTCTCTTACACACACACACAGTGCGGACCATGTATTTACCCACTCACAGCCCACTTGGATACCACTACTCTGAATGTAAAAACAACCCTCAGTTGTCCTCACTTCCAGTCCGCGCTCGTCGTTACACTTTGTCCTCCCACAGGTTTTTCTACTGCAGCAGTTCAGCTGAGGATTTATCAACTCTCCACCACTGAAGCCTCTGCTGCTGTTGGTTATTTGTGTTTCGCAAAAAAATCCTCTGCTCTTTTTACATCTTCTCTCATCCGAGCAACCCGATAATAGATGGAATTTAGCGACCTCCAGTGGTCACAAGGCATAATAATCTGTTACTTTTCCTGCATCCACACAGAAAAACATGTTGGTGCCATTCCATAACACGGCATTTCACGTGTCTGTCTGTGTGAAAACGAAATTTTCATATTTATCTCAGTAAATACAATAATTTTATCCATTTATTTCATTATTATTTTTGTTTATTCATTTTATTAACAGCAACAACTAATGTTGTAATTTTTCTGGTTACACAGGAGCTCCTTCTGGGCCAAATTGCATTGAAAAACTAACTGATTTTTGCTCCAGATATGTAATGAACATTTATTTTTACATGGAATAAATGTAGTTTTGCAGGAAACATTGAATCAGGAATGACCAAATCCCAATGTCATGAACCACATGAGAAATTAAATTTGAAATAAAACACTAATCAGTAGTATTTGTTTCTTATTTACGGCCTTTCCAACTCTTTTTTCAAAGGTCCAAATAAAGTATGTGCTTTACCTTTGCCTATATATTTCTACTACTACAAATCATGACCTTACAGTACTAGCAGGGCTAACACTTATACACTTTTGTTATGATCTCAAAGGCGAAAAAAAGCATGTGTAACAGACACCCTTTTTTCACACCTCTAGTGTAAAGAAAATCTTCTTTTCTCATTCTCTCACCAATCTTTCTGTTATCTTCATTGTGACTTAATATAAATCTGTCAATGAGAAAGAGTGATAGTCTTTGCTGAAGAGCCAGTCTTTGTCTTTCTCTCTCTGACGTCACACAAAAAGAAAAAAAACCCCACAACATTGAATTCCTGCCTGTTTCCCATTGATGACCTCAGTCAAAGTAAAGGGCAATCACTGCTCTACACTGAGCATTCCTTGATGGATTGTGGTTTTTCTCCTCCCTGCAGCAAAGAGCAGCACATACCCGGAGCTAGATGAAGAGATCGACTTCCTGTCTGCCATTATTAGTGAGCAGAGAACACTGTCCAGGCTGCCAGGTATTGAACCAACTCTTATTCTCTCCTTATTTACCACTGCTCCTTCCAATAACGACTGAAAATATAGGATTTTTTTCTTCCTACGTTCCCCTCAGCTCCAGCCTCACAGGTCGGCTTTGACTCTCGGCCTGAGCAGCAAGCTGAGACCATGGACGACCACAGAGCGTCTGTCACAACCTCGTTGACCAGCCTGAGTGTTCCGTCCACCAAGTCCACACCTCCCACCACTACAACCAGCAACACCACAAACCACACGTCCCCGCTATTTGATGATCCCGTCATCCTTCCATACAACAGCAACGACAGTGTCTTCATCGGTGAGTCCTCCCTGCTGCTGTGGCACAGTTTGAGGGACAGTTTGTATAATTTAAGTGATGAAAACTATTGACATTTTTTGGGGTGAAATGAATGGGGATACCTGAACCAGTGAGTTTGTTTTTTTTTCCGTTGTAAAATACAAAAAAAACATTCTTTGGTAGCATAATGACTGGTTATTATCCTTCAATTGTCCTGGTCACAAATTTGTGTCTGACCTTTGAAGTTTTTGAAAGTTTCTGTAGCTTCCTTCTGATCTATGGAAACCTTTGTCTTCTGGCAACGAGTCAGTATGAAAGAGAGTCAAAAATCCAATATTGGGAGGACATGAATGAGAATATTACCACAGCTAAGGTTTGGCAAGAAGAGTGTAAGGTGAAAGGAATGGTTTACAGGACAATTGTGAGACCAGTTATGATGGATGGATAAGAGACACTACCAATAGGCAGAAGACAGAACAGACAGTTAAAGATGCTGAGATTCTCTTGAGGAGAGACAAGGATGGACAGGATCAGGAACGAGGTGATTAGAGGGACAACACAGACAGAAAGGTTTGGTGAAAAAGCTATAGAAGACAGATTGAGATGGTTTGGACATGATCAGGGGAGGGACAGTGGATACATTGGTAGAAGAATTATCCTAGAGATGGAGCTACCAGGTAGGAGACAAAGAGGAGATTGATGGATCCAGTGAGGGAGGACATGGAGTCAGAGTAGAAGATACAGAGGACAGGGGGAGATGGAAAAGGATAATTTGCTGTGGAAACCCTTGAAAAAAGGGACAGGCTGAAAGAAGGAGAAAATGTGGAGTTTAAGCTTAAAACAACGTCCAGAGCTGTAAAGTTATTACCGTAAGTTAATTTTTCAGAATGACAACACAGTGTATTGTCTTCTGTCAGTCACTCTAGTAGTCAGGCAAGTGAAGGGACTATCTAATGGTTTGTTGAATGTCCTTTTTAATCATTTTTATTTACAAAGAAGACAGTGGACAGAATTTCCATAAAAAGAAATTGGACCTCTGAATAACCACTTCTGGAAAAAGAAACAAAAACAAGGTTGTTACACATCCTGTGATCTATATTTTATCCTTTATGAGTTTTTGCTTTGGTGTTGACTGAGTCACCACAGTTAAAGGTTTGTTTATTAAAAGAAACACATTACCAAGAACATGTCAAATAGATGAAGATGATATTATTAACTTGGAACAGACTTTTACTGTAGCAACTCTCAACAGAATGAATCCCTTTATGGGACGGAGGGACAAGTTTTCCGTCAAATCTCGGGATTGACCTCAGATTTAGCCACGGTCGACAAGAACAGGACTTGTTTATTTGGACTTGTTAGTTCCACTGCACTCCATTAGTTCTGCTGCTATTTCCCCTGCTGAACCTTCTAATCAGTGCAGTTGTCTCCAACTCCTCCACACTCACAGCGGCCGATCATCATGTCGTCCTTGGACAACTACAGGTCTTCGCGTCTCTATCTTCCTCTCACCATCTGCATGTGCTTCATTTCAGTGATGAGCAGCGTCTTCATCGTGGCAGGTTCGCTGGCGTTGATAACGGCCGGGGCGTGTTGGGTCAGGTGAGATAAGAAATCCTTCCCCGTGCTGCCTCACCTTTTTACAAGAAAAAAAAAAACTCTACTTTAATAAATTATAATTGCAGGACGTTTCTGAAAACAGTCAACTGTTTAACGTCAAATGTTTTTTAGTGATTTGATTGATTTAACACATCTGTAATAATAAAATTGTGACAATTATTATTTGCTAAGCAGAAAACGTACATTTGCAGTATATGCTATTTAAAAACAAAAAAATAAAACGTTTCACTAGTGCAGTTACATAGTTGGTTCTGAGAGTGGAGTTTGTTTTCTTTTATTTAAAGATGAACTGCTGTTATTGACACCATTAAATTCTATATTTTTTGGTTGCAATCACATTAAAATGATTCAGAATGTCGCTCCTGTTGAACATGCACTCTAGCTGCTCATCAAGTACTTAAGTACCAAGTAAATTATCAATAATCATTTGGTCGCTTTTGTTTCAGATTGCAAAAAGGTCTAAAAGTAAATCAGAAGATAGAAAATCCCACACATCGACTGATCAGAGCACAGGCTTTTGACAACATGGTGAGCAGAAAATCTATGGGTTTTTACCGATGCAAAAAATATGAAAAAAGTAATGTGTTAGAAAAAGTTAGTAAAATGTCTGTGTAGACTCTCAGTTATACAGATGGGTCAATAAGTGGGTTGTAAACATTGTAAATAACTTTGTAAAGAACATTGCATGTGCTTTGTGCATGAAATGTGCTTTATAAACAAAGTGATTTATTTATATTTCTATTAATAACTTTACAATAATAAAGTTAAACATCTGAAATGGTTAAAACATGAGGGTCTGTTTGGTCTCAGCTGAGCGTCCACTGAACACTGTGACTGAACATGAATGAACATCACTGTCTTTCTCACTGGCTTGTAATGGTTCCACAGCCTGGAGACAAGAAGCTGGCCCACAGTGCCCAGATGTACCACTACCAGCACCAGAAGCAGCAGATGCTGTCCCTGGAGAAGTGAGTCATTTGTCCCACTCAGAGGCAGCGTCTGGGTTTGGACTGGACGTTGTCTGTGTCATCCTGCCCTCAGTCTGTCTTCCCATCCGTTCCAATTCAGTCTGACTAATTGAATGATTACTATGCATCTGTGTGTGTGTGTGCGTGTGTGTGTGTGTGCAGACCCAGGGAGATGCCAAAGGTCCCTGACTCAGGTGCATCCACAGACGAGGAGAATGAAGATGGAGATTTTACAGTCTACGAGTGTCCTGGGTTGGCTCCTGTGAGTAAAGACGGCAATATCTACATTGATGGTTGACTATGCATGGAATTTAGTTTAGTTGCTTATTTACACAAGTCCAACAATAACTTGTCATGTCCTATCTATCACACAAGTGTGATCTCCTGGTAGATCTCGCTCCACCTCTTGGACAACCGTGGCATTTAGGATCCACACAAATATATCAGTGGAAACGCATAACAATCACTCACTGTTCACTCACTTATTCATCAACATGCACGTCCACAGCTCTGGTCCTCCTCATAACCTGCGCAGTGACATTTGACTAATTTGTTGTGCAGAGAACCATAACATTTGACAACATTGTTAAGACAAAACCACCAGATGATCGTGCAGCTGTAATATCTGCTGACACATTGATGTTTGGTTACAAAATGGTCATTAAGTTTATTATAGGACATAAACTACAGGTACATGTGTCAGTCTGTGGATGTGAAGGAAATAAACAGGGAAATAAAGTAACGGATACACAGATCTCTGCTCACTATACTGTAAATAGATACTGTATACTGTATATATACTGTATATACTATATACTGTGGAGCCAGTTTGTCTGACTTTGCTCTGAAATGAAGAGATGTTCTGACGGTCTGTAAAAGACTCTGACAAAACTGTTTTTTATGTATACAATGTTTCCTGAGTCCAATATGTATCTAGTATATAGATACATTAGAATTAATCATATAAAGAGTAACATATGAAAATACTAATGATACACAGTCATGGAAAAAATGATTAGACCACTCTGCTGTTTTCTTCAATTCCTTGTTCATCTTAATGCCTTGTTCCATTAAAGGTTTATCACCTGGGGGAAACAATGAACACAAAACCAATGCAATGACTAAAAGCACTGTATTTGTCAGTACAATGTTATTGCTAGTGATGTAGGAACGGAAGTGATTTTTGTCACTGTCAATAAAACCATGCAAAATGGCCAGAAATCAGCTCTGAAATTAAACTGAATTATGAGCCTTTTTTGTTGTTATTATATTTGTCCAGATTAATGTAGATTAAGTGGAAGCAGACTGTTAAATGTACAAGAAAAGAATTAAGAAAAGATTAAAGAAAGAGTGGTCTAATATTTTTTTTCATGACTGTTTATTATATATAAACATCACTACTTTCACCTGTTGTGGCGTCAACCGATCTCTGCTGCCACTCACTGGCTGTGAAGTGTACTGCACCTTGATTGATTAGAGTCTCTTACTAGCTAACCCAGGGGTCTCAAACTCGCAGCTCGTGAGCCATTTGCGGCCCCATGCAACGATATTTTGCCTTGATGTGAAAGTTGAATTCATCAAAATAATTTATAGATTTGTTCTCCTCATTTTATGGTAAATCCTATAGTTCTTAAACCCTGATCCAGAGACTCTGTCTGGTTCAGTGTTGTATTACACAGTAACTATGGTATTGAACACCGAACGTTGTTCGTTGTCTATTGTTAGTGTGATTGTTGTTAGAGTGAAACGGCTACGCTTTCTACTGTCAGTGGATCACAACTGATTTATACCAATTGTCAAAATAGTTTTGCAGCTAAAGCCTAAGAAATCTGTCTCTCTCTCTGTCTGTCTGTCTTTGTTTCTCGGTCTCTCAGACGGGGGAAATGGAAGTGAAGAACCCGCTGTTTGATGACACTCCTCTTTACCTCCACAAGTTCCGCTAGTCCACCTGGACTGTCCAACACACCAAGTCTACACGCAGCCTTTTTGTGTAGTGTATTTTATACACATGCTGTATCTCTCTCTGTTACACACACACACACACACACACACACACATACAGAAACCCTCAAGTGTTCTCCACACACAGTAGGGTCCAGTCCAGTCCTTTTGAGAGACACAATGGTAAAAAAGTGAAGAAATTCTAGGAGGGTATTAGGTGTAGGGGGCGCTGTTGGAGGATATTAAAGGACAACACACTCGGCTGCTTCTGTTTGACCCAGGACTGATTTTAGACAATTGTCTACCACCACCTACAGTACAGTCTCCTTTCATTTCTGTTTCTTTGTTTTGTCGTTCTAGATATTGATTGTTATCAATCAGTTAAGTATTCTTACCCTGTTTCATTATCGCTGCAGACTTTTGGTTTTATTTCTGTATTTTTTTTTTTTTTTTTAATGTTTCTGTTGTCGTCGTCAAATGTTTCATACGGTCATTATTGCAGCATTGTGATCTGTATCACTGTCATGTAGCCATTGTGTCTCAGTATAGTTGCTCTATGCATGAATCGATGATGACTTGTATGAAACATGTGAGTTTAATATGCATCTGCAGTTCTCGCAAGTTTCTTTTGCAAACTTGGGATTATATAAAAAAACAAACCACTGGAACACTTAGGGATGTAACAGTATCAAAGTCTCACAATGTGACGGCTCCAAAATTTATTTACAAAACAACAAAATATCATCGACTTATTCCTGCTTAGGTTTATCAGAATAATGTGAAAATATCGTTGGTACAATATATATATATCACAGCTGTTTGATATCAACATAACCACATATATCATCTATCATAACATAGCAGTTTTATTCCCTGTACTATATTTGCTGTCTTATTTTGCTATTGCATCCATGGTACAAAACGATATTTTCAATAGTATCTCAAGCAAGATATTTAATATAATATCGTCGTTGATATTATCATCGTATTTGAAAAGCTTAAATTTAGATATCGTGACAGTTTGTACAATATATAACATTTATCACAATGGAGAGAAGTATCAAGGTACAGGGTAGTGATAGTAAATAGTTGGAAGTCAGTTTTAATATTGCAACGTGTTACACTGTGCAATATTTATGGCCATTTTGGATATTTTCTGTGCTTCACCGCCTTATTGTTCTGTCGCCAACGTACGTGGTTGACGCTGTAAAACGCACTATTCTGACGTGTGCTTTCTGAGTTTTTGTAGTGTCATCTAAAGTAAGAATTGTTCAATTCCATAGTACAGTAAATATCCCAATATTGTCATAGTGTACAGTACAATATTTAATGTGATTTTGGCCAGTATCCATGGTGATAGTACCATATTAGGGGTTGTTGCAATATTGTGATAGTATACAGTAGTTCTGAGCTGTTTCTTCAACTCACCTCGAATGTTAAGGTTTATTTAGCTTTTTTCTCTAAGGATACAAAAAAGTCTATGTAGCTTATATTTTTCTTAAACATGCATGGAATCTTAAATTCCTTTAAGCAGTGAACAAGCTCAGGTTTTGCAGGATTTTTTTTTGTGATTTTGGAGAATTTTTCTGTAGGATTCATTCAGTAGAGTATACGTACAGTACGCTGGCTGCATCACTGAATTTGACTTTGTTTTGGGTTTATTTTGTAGGTTTGATGCCTTTTTTTATAGTTATAGACGTATTTAAATGATTCAAGATCTTAAACAGGATTTTTGGAACTGTCGAAAAATGGATATATTGATTGATCTTAGGAATTAGACATGTCGTCTAGAACTGTCTTTCATATACAGTCCCTGCGTTCACTCTGACGTCTAAACACGGCTGACATTTGTCCTCACAGCTTCCACTCTCACAGTTGAACTCCGACCTTATTGTGACTTTGTCCATACTGTTACATCCCTAAACTACACACAGATAACTTGAATGATTTCAAAGGAATTTGAAACTTCTTTTACCTAGAACTCTGAAACAGAGCGAGCCCATCCTGTATATATGGTATCTGACTAACATGGCTAGTCCCTATGGTTTTGTGATGTGTAAATACAGCTGCTATTATGTACAATAAGAAATCTTACCTCTCACTCGACGTGTTACTGCACATGTTTCTCTAGACTCCTGCGTGCTGTGTCAAATATTGAGCTGTTTGCTTCCATATCTCTGACTGTATTTGCAGCGTCCTGACACTCCGTATGAGGTGAAATACAGTGTGGGAAATGTAGTGGTTTTCAGGTTTTGGTAAAATGCGAATAAACTGTTTTTTGTTTTGCGCACAGCTTTTATAAGAAAAAAAAAAAAGGAACAGAACGAAAACCGCACGCTATTAAATTCTGTAGCTTCTGAACAGAGAAAATTTCAATCACCTTCAACTGGCAACCCATGACCTAAACGGTACATGTCCAGGAAAGGACAGAACTTTTGGGGGAAGTCTATTCACGTGTATACGGTAATTCGCAAAAACAAAATGCTCCATCCTTTAATTTTTTATTAAAATATTTTAGATTTAATGAGAACCCTTTAAATGTGGAGTTATGCAGTGTTAGAAACTCAGTATAAACAAAAATCATCACGTTTCATAATAAGGTGTGGAGCAGCTGTTGCTGTTACGAAGCTGAACTGTAGAAGTTTTTTTGCTGTTGCTTGTTCCTCTTTTTTCATGCTCAAAATATTATTACAAGTGCTATGCAACATTAGCCACTTATTTGCAACACGTTACTGTACCTGTTATGGGTATGTAGAGCAGTGTTACCCAACCCTATCTACGCCATGGACCGGTCTAAATTTTTGTATATTAATCAACCTTTATCAACTCTGTATGCAACATAATTGCCAAACAAAGTTGATAATCACTGAAGTAGGTTTATGTTTAATGCAGAACTTTTCACCTTTTCACCTCTAAGTGGCAAGACAGTTTTTAAGGGTTCATTGCCTCATTGAAGAGCCACGACAGTGTGGACGTCCTCCATCAGACAGAGAATGTCTACTCTGTGATTGGTGGCACAAGGAGGCGTCCAGTTGCTGTTTACTTGACATATTGGACTTTTTTTAAAACACAGTTTAGTGTCAAATGATAAAAAAAAAAAAACGTAAATTGTGTAAGTCGAGCGTCATCTTTCTTTGGCCCGGTACTGGTCCACAGCTGGGTGGTTGGGGACCACTGATGTAGAGTGTATAATGACTAGGACTGTACAGGACTGTTACAGTATAATATTTTGAGCATGTAAGTCAACACTTAAAGAACCTTTACACAGGTTAACGTCACAGTAACCTGCTCGTAAAGCAGTGATTTCCATGAATATTTTGAATGATGGATCTTTTTTCTTTCCTCTCCTGGACATTTGACCATCACCCGGCCTACACACTGTAAACTTATGGAATGTGGTGTATCTAGCAGCTGGTCGTATTGGTTATCTGATTATCTGATTAGCTTCATGGACTGATGTGTACGTTACTGTGGCCACTTTATTTGTTTTCTCTCAGGAAAGCTGCTCAGCGGCAGCTCCTCTCCTCAGCCTGGACACGCTCTTTTACTTGACCTGCACACAAACAAACACAGAAGTGGTAGAATGTAGTTCAGCAGAAACCAGAGAGTATTTCAACTCAACATGCTTCAATTCAACCGTGTGGTTCTTGTAGATCAACGTGGGTTAAATCGCTAGAAACGAGACTAATTCTTATGTTTGTCTTTTCTAACTGTATACAGCTTTGCTTTGTAATCACCAGTCTCTGGGATGATGACCATGACAGAAGGACAAACCTTTGCCCAGAACAAGGAAATGACCATGAGACAAGCTTTCTTTGATAAAGACTGTTTTCAGAATACATACTGTATACAGTGTCTTCACCGAGGACTGATGTGCCACTATGTTAAGCATGCACGTGGATATACCA
>JAFBJS010004349.1:9869-21106 GCA_016785265.1 Paraplagusia blochii
TTTCAGTGATTAGCTTTACCAAACAATGTAGCTACGCTAGTGGGTATTTCTATAGCTCTGCCCAAATAGTTACACATGAAACAGCTCCTCTAAAGAATATTAAGCCCAAACACACACTTAATTATGAAAGTATCAGTAATGTAGACTAGCTAAATAAAAAAACAACTGCAATTTAGCTGAGTTAGCAGAGAAGAATCAAAACACAGAACACACTTTCAGATTAGGACGGAAATTATGTGAAACTGGACACCGCTAATACACATACAGTAACTGTATAAAAACATACGTACCGCTGTCGAATATTCTAAACCGCACCAAAATTATAATTTAAAAGATTTTGTAACTGAGCACGAGACGTTGAAACTATCGTTTGATAAAAACGTATGACAGCACCATCTAGTGGTTAACGAAGGAGTTACAGGACGTTTTTTTCCCACGTCCTGAATTACGAGGTAGGAATCAGAGAAAATAGTTAGGTCAGATTAGGTAAGTGGACTAAACCAACTAATATTTATTAGTTATTTGTTTTAGAATAACCTATTAAATATAGGACTAACATTGTGTCTTGAGAAGTGCAAATTATTTACGGCCAATGATCTTGAACAAGAACAAAAACAAGGAAATGAGGACAGGACTGCAAGTATTCAAGATTTTTTTTAGCAGCATACAGTATTTTGAGGTATTTTCTGCTCTTACACAGGTAATTAATTGAGACATCATCTTATACAAAAATATTCAGAAAAAAAAAAGAATAATAACACTTCCTGATATCTGTGCATACAAATGTGAAAACATAAATAAATGTGGACAGAATGACTCACATTTACGAAAAAAATGTTTTTAAACAAAAACTACTAAACTGGTACAAAGACTATGGCATGAAATCAGTAAGCCGGTAAGCTGACTCTGTCCTTAGGAATTGGACCTTTTGTCCTGGTCCCATGAGAGTACGTCCTCAATGTTCTCTCCCTTCCAGGAAAGAAGGCTGGAGCTGGAAGAGGTGGACAGGCGCTTACATTTGGAAGTCCTGGGTAGTGTGGAGCTCACGGGCGAGGATTCGTTGCTCCATTTACGCTTCTGTCCAGGACTCTGGTGATCATTACTCACTACTTTATGCTCAGTTTTTGCAGACAGAGGAGGTTGCTTCTCCAAACCCGGCAAGTGTCTCTTTGTCGGCTGTAGTGGCAGCGGATGACGCTGCTGCTTTTTCCCACCAGCCGATCCTGAACAGGAAGGGCTTTTCTGCTGTCCCTTCTCAGTCAGAGCAGAATCCCTGAAGTATCTCGAGGATTTTTCCTCACTGCCGTGTGGCAGCCTGCTGGGTTTCTGAACAGCTGAGCTTCCATCCTGCACCAGGACCACCTCCTTAAGCTGAGCTTTACTAGGCCGCCTCATGGTGCTGCACCACTGGGCTGATTCAAGGCCGGCAGAGGAGGTGGATGTTGGTGGTTTGGTACTTTGAGCGTTGTGATGACTGGTTTTGGATTCCAGTTGTCCCTGTGAGGTAGAGTCTCGCTTAAGGGAGCCGGCAGATTTCAAGGGTTTTGATGCATTTCTGACAGGTGGTGATGAGACATGACATGACCTGAGACCTGAAGCTGCTGGAGGCATTTTCCTGTAAGACAGCAGAGGAACAACATTAAAATGAGGGATAATGACAAAACATTAAAGACAGCATTGGTGGGTCCACAAGACTCTTGGTTCTAATCCACCAGCTGCCAGGTTGTCGAAGGATAGCACTGTCCCCACCCACATAACTTTTTGGGCTCACCACCCGCAAGGAAGGCTCACAGTATGTGCAATGTGTGGAATAAAATTTCACTTATTTGGTATAAGTCAACTTATACCAAATAATCTACTTCTTTTCCTTTTAGCTTTTCCCTTTTTAGGGATTGCCACTGTGAATCAACCTTCTCTGTGTCTTCTACTCAGACTCCAACTACCACCATGTCCCCCCCTTACTGCATCCATCAATCTCCTCTTTGTCTCCTACCCTTGTCTCCTACCTTCCCTCCTCTGAACATGTCCAAACCATCTCAATCTGTCTTCTCTAGCTTTTTCTCCAAACCTTCCTGTCTGTGTTGTCCTTCCAATGAACTCCTCCTCTCTCCTAAACAGAATCTCAGCATCTTTAACTCCTCCACCTCCAGCCCTGCCTCCTGCCTATTGGTGGTGTCTTCAATCCATACGTCATGGCTGGTCTCACTACCGTCCTTTACATTTGAAACATTTTTCTGTCTTGCATCATTTATGTATTGTTGAAAAAAAACATGTATCTCTTAAACTGGTTGAAATTCAAATACATAAGTAACAACTACAGAATAACCAAAGTAGTAAAACCATGTTGACGTTATCCACAATAAAATGAATAATTTACAGCAGCACCACCAGCATCTGTAGTCTATGTTTACTGTATCCATTGGGCTTTGATGGACAAGGTTTCCATTTCATTCTAATGGATTGCTGACAGGAATCTAAGATGTATAGTTTCCTAAATAAATACATGTACAGGTTTGTGCAAATGTTTTATGACCATAATAATATTATTGTGTTGCTCTGACTTTTTACAGGTTTATACTTTATTTACATGTACTGTTTATATGTTTACCTTGATATCTTTGTTTTCAGGATATTTTTGAAGCCCAGGACTGATTTTCTCACTAGTGTTTACTTGATTAGCTATATCTAACATTCCATTTGTGTTGTTTTAACCAAAACACCCATTTTCCCCACTCTCTGTATATGACTTCTGTTACTCCCCACTAACTGTAAGAACTAAAGAAGCCTCTTGCATGGTAGGTGAAACATTTTCTAAAAACCTTACTGTCCAGGCAGAAAAACACTTTACTGCTCTTTACTTGACCATGACCTGAGAATCTCCATTGAAGTCCTACTCAAAGTGCAACCCAAAGCAGCAGACCTCAACCAAAACATCTACTAAAAGAGACTGTGTGAAAAGGATGACAACAGGAGGAAGTGGGCGGTAGATCGGTGCTCCGTGGTGAATGTGGTCGACAACTAGCAGCTTCTTCCATCTCCCCCTGTCCTCTGTATCTACTACTCTGACTCCAACTACCCCCTGACTGTATCCATCAATCTCCTCTTTGTCTTCTACCTGGTAGCTCCATCTCTAGGATCATTCTTCTACCAATGTATCCACTGTTCCTCCTCTGGACATGTCTAAACCATCTCAATCTGTCTTCTCTAGCTTTTTCTCCAAACCTTCCTGTCTGTGTTGCTGGACAACTAGCAGCTAACGCATCAAAATTATAAGTAATACCAGAGTTGACACTCACTTCCACAAGTGGGAGTTGATGTGCTGCTCCAACATGGCACTGAGGGCGATCCGCAGGTGATGCAAACGGCGGTCGAAGGTGAAGATGCTGCAGCCCAGTGTGCGACATCCAAAAGTGCATAGCTGCAGAAGGAGAACCACGTCTTAACAGCTGGAGATATTCCACAACCTCAGAGATTGTAACTACACTCACCCCGAGAGGTTTTGGATGCCAGGGCGAAGCTGGCAGGTCTGTGTTTTCCTCCTGCTCGTCTTCATCACTTTCCTCACTTGACAGCAGGCTGTGGTTAAAAAGGTATGGAGGCTTCACCTCCACCGCCACGGTGCCGTCAACCTTCTCCTCTGACAGGTTTTCTGCTGATTCGTTGGCCCTGCTTTAGGAATGATAAAATTAATACGGAATATCAGAAAAGGTTAACACAGTAAGTTTCATTTAGCCTGACAATCCTACACCGTACCCCAGCGTGTGGCAGTTGTGTCGACTGCCCTGAGTAACTTTCTCATCAAACACTTCCACGTGTTGCTCTTTCTCTTTGGATTTGACAGGAGGCTGCTGCCCTGAGGAGACCCTTCTCTGTTCCGCTGCCAAATGATCCGAAGGTTTACCCTTTGCCGGTGATTTTTGCTGCTGGTGGAGGGCATCAGTCTGTGAAGACAGACAAATGTTACATCCTAAACATTGGTTTCGATCCCCGTGTTTCGGCAACAAATAGCAAATACACACATAACAGCCTGCGGG
This sequence comes from Paraplagusia blochii, assembly GCA_016785265.1. Classification (NCBI taxonomy): domain Eukaryota; kingdom Metazoa; phylum Chordata; class Actinopteri; order Pleuronectiformes; family Cynoglossidae; genus Paraplagusia; species Paraplagusia blochii. The sequence goes on from JAFBJS010004349.1 coordinate 13,904, forward strand.
TGTGTGGGTGTTTACATTGCATACAGGCTCCAGGCTGCTGGGCTTCTTCTTTTCTGGATCCAGAACTCTGCTGTGTTTATTCAGGTCACATTCTTTCTCTATGGCAAAAAAACAAACACAGAAGTCGGTGAGAAACAGCAGGACTCTGTCAGTTAATGTGACTCTTCTTAATGGAAACACTGCAGACCAGCATGGGGGGCTTCCCAAAAATTCTGTGGGTCTTTTTCCACCTCTGATAGAGTCATATGGACTGTAGGAATTCTTGTAAAGATGTAGGACTGAATATTTTTTAAACACAACTTACTGTCTTTGTTTTTATTAGTGCGGCTGTAGGTCTTTGTTCCCCGTAGAGGACTGTGAGACTCAGAGGTCTGTCCAACAGTGGACTTCTGGACAGGTGGTCTCTCTGGTGCAGGAATGGATGAAGAACCTGGAGGCAGGGGTCCAGAGTGCCATGGAGGGGCTCTGGGCCGCGTGATGGATGCGGAGTGGTGTAGGAGGGAAGGCTTCTCCTGTGGGAACTTCTCCACTGGAGGCAAACTGAAGAGATGTTTGGACATGAGATCCAAGAGGTTCCACTACGAATTGTTTTAATAATGGTTTTCAAAATCAATGTCCTATATTAATTTTTGCAGCTATCTACTGTACAGATATTATCCAAAAAACTTATTTCCCGATTCTACCATCAACCCATACAGATATATGCAGCCATTTGCCCATAAAACTGAGGAACATTTTTTGTTTGCACATTTGCAGTTTCAGATGTTTGTGCGACAACAATAACAGTGTTCTAAATGTAGATTGCTTTTTTTTTTTTTATCTCACTAAAAGGTTAATTTAATTCAAATAGGAACAAAGACGTAAGCAACTAGACAAGGGGTCTCAAAATCAAATAAGTTCATTAATTTCACTGAAGGGCCGTGTTAGCATACAAAAGAAAAATGTAATAAAAAAAAAAAATCAGTTTCCCATAGATTCTGTGTAATACAACATTGAACCAGAAGGAGACTGTGGATCAGGGTTTTAAGAACTACAGTACAGGATTTGCCATAAAATGTAAAGAACAAAACAAAATATTTTTATAAATTTAACATTCACATCAAGGTGGGGGCCGCGAGTTTGAGACAATATATGGATAAAACAACACAAGAAATAATGATAAAGCTTTTGTTGGAGGGATGTCCAGTAATATCAGTTGCACATTATTTCTGCCTAATATTACAATATCTGTGTAGTATTCGATAAGGTTGTTTTCGGATAAAACAATGCCTGGGTGTTGCCAAATGTTCTGCAAACACATTAGCCTTTTCCAATCGGTTAAAGTTAATGTTGGACTTTCCTATCTGTCTGTCTGTCTATCTATCATCTTGCTACATGTGATGTCAGTGAACAACAGTAGACAGTACCTCACAGCCTCTCTCTGGGCCTTACTGGCCCTGTGCTGGTGGACTGGTACCGCTGCAGCAGACGCGGCCCGATCCTCTCCATGTGCTCCATCTCTCTGCCTTTCCCTGGAGAAGGGAATCTTGACGGGAGACTGGCCGGGCCGAGGCCGCTGCTGCGGAGCCAAGGTTGACGACTGACCGCACATCTTGGTGATGAGACTGTGACGCCTCTCGCAGTGTTTCTCAAAGGCTTCGGGCTTCACGACCTGGCTACAGTGACTGCAAACCACCAGGTAGAAATCATCCTGTGCAGGACAGTGACCGAATATATGCATATCTGTGGATTCAAAAGAGAGAAAAGAAAAAAATTAAAATATTTTTATGGGCTGAGGAGATGCTGAAAATAGTCATTGCCTGGAGCAGCCGGCTCCTGTGAGCCTCACATGAGTGAATTGTGCTACTTCACAAGTAAGTGGGCAGATTTTCTAGGCTACAGAGGGCAACCAGCCGACCTTGGCCCACGTTTGGGGAACTGCAGGGAAACCAATGAAAAGGCTACATGTATAAACAAAAATGTATAAATTGGACAGAAAATAATTCAAATGGCTGCCAGGTAAGACACCAACACCATCGTAAGGAATTATGGAGGTTGATGACATGAAGAGGGATTTCATTCCCTCACCCCCTGGCACATCATTGCGCCCCCTAGGTACTATTTAAGGAGTACTGGTGTAGAGTCCCATGGCAGATGCTCTACTGTGGAAAAGAAAGGACGGCAACCTCCTTGTCATTGTGACATTGTGATCCACACCACTGCACACAACAAAATGTCCTCTGCAAATTAACCAGAGGTGTCCACACTTTTTTGTCTTAGAGTCAAAACTTTATATATATTTACCTATATAAATTGGATATCTTACTCTCTGCATTAATATAAAAGATATGTTGTGTTGTCTGACTAAATACATGCAGTATATGATTCTCACTTAAGCCTAGTGATTACTATCTTGATATAGAATTATATATATCTAGTTTTTATTATTATTATTTTTTCATTCCTCAGGATCTACCAACACTCCTTTGGTGATCTACTGTTAGATCCCCACCTATTGGGCACCCCTGATATAACCCATCATTAAAGTGCACAGTGTGCAGCTAGGGGAGGAGTGTGTGGGGATGTTGCCATTCTCAGAGCTCCTCATTGGTAACTTGGCATCTGGCGGTCTTGAACCCCCAACCCTCCAGGCCCATATTTGCTTCCTTGAACGCTAATTACTGATGCCCATCTATGTTGTGTCAAAGAAAAAGGTGTTTTTTACCTTCTTTCCTGAGGGTCATGGTCTCACTTCTTTGCTCACTTTGGTGATGGGTTAAATGCAGAGGCTAAATTTCGTTGTGCGCTGTGGTGTGAATCACAATGTCACAATGACAAAAAAAGGAATTTCTTCTTTCTTCTTCTTTGAACCCCCAACCCTCCAGGCCCATATTTGCTTCCTTGAACGCTAATTACTGCTGCCCATCTATGTTGTGTCAAAGAAAAAGGTGTTTTTTACCTTCTTTCCTGAGGGTCATGGTCTCACTTCTTTTCTTCCCATATTTGCTGCCGTCTTCAGCATCAGACCCAGCTGAAAAAAAAGAAACATTGGTTTAGAATCCAGAAGCATTACTTCTCTGGAATAAGCATAGTGCAGTATAAGGGGTGATTACTGTAGTGGACAGTCAGAAATCAACCTGGTTAATTTCCTACGGTACAATGAGACCCAAGTCCAAATTGGTTTGTTTTAAACCCTCTAGAACCTTCCAGGACTTTGACTCTGCCTGTCGTCCAGTCCAGCGGGTGTTTTGCCGGTGAGATTCTACGTTCTTAGAGAGCAATCCAGCTTAAACCGTGTTGTTGATGTGTGACACTGGCTGATTGGCTGAAGTCAAGGATGAACTTACATCAACACACGTGAGCCGTACACGTCGTACTTAAACAAATGTCCCGCAGCATTACAACTTGTCTGACGAAAAGTAACTTATAAATTTTGTTCCTTTAGTTTGTTGCCGGTGGGGGGGAGTTTTAAAACCGTCCCTGCGCTAGGACCCAGCGCGTCTTTTGTTTGGGTTGAGCTCTTTATGTCGCTCTCAAAGCTGAACAAAACAGCAAAAATATCACAGGAAGTGGATTCTATGACAGGATGGACACAACGTACCGGAGGAGGGGAGTCAAACTCACCGTCAGATGGTAAAATATTCCCCCTGTCAACCCAACAACTCCAGTTTAATCCGACAAAATCGTCCAGATTGGGAATTCGCCGATTCAAAGCGGCCATTGCTGCTCTTCCGCGTTCACGAGGCGACACTCAGTTCACGCGCATCGATTCTGAGTTAGAGGGCCGCCGCCGTGGGGTGGCGCTGTTCACCACGATAAATACACAATATATTACGTGACCGGCGAAGAACAAGAACGCGGGGGAAGTACACGTATTGTACAGTACAGTACACGTTTAGGGAAAGTTTCGACTTCCCAAAAAGTACTTTGTCGTTTATAAGACTGTTTCAATACCTGCTTTTATTAAGTTTTTGTTAATCGTCAAACAGATGTTTTCACGTGGAATATCATTCTTTATTTACATTGCGTTTTGAACAATTAACATAGCAAATAAAAAAGTTTTCTAATGCATTTTTAGCCTTAGAACATAGCAACACACACAGGCCGTCGTAGCTGTTGGGTTTATTTACATTTTTAATAAAGTACACCGTGTACTATTGGTCAAATATTGTTGAAATATTTATAAAATTGGCTAAATTAGGACCTAACATGATTAGGTGCCATCATTTAGAGCTGATAGAAACGTTAAAGTATCTGCATGAGCTTTTTCAAAACTATACCATGCAATTTATGTAGTTGTAGGTTGTCAGGCATATTTCTGAATCATTTTATTATAAATTTAATATTAATTTCATTATGTTAAGTTAGATCTTTACTAGGAACAAGTACCTATTTCCTTCTGACTAATATACAGCATATTTTATGTGTATTGAATTGTTTATTCTAGCATGAAATACAGATCTTGCTGATTTCTGCACAATATCAGCAGCTGACACTGAACGCCTAATGATCACACGTGCATATAACCCATCATTCAGTCTGACTGTTCAGCGTGTCTGATCTAAATCCATTACTGTTTATGCTCCGTGTGTATGAGGGCTGTCAGCTGAGGTTCATCCGCCAATTAATGCATTATGTACTGGATCATTTGCTACCAGCCGAACAATCCAATATGAAAGCAGACAAACGACACCAAATCCAGTTCTCCCATTTAATAAATGCTGCATTTATTGTCCACACAATAGATCCATTCATTGTTGCGGGAACATCTTTGTCATCTATGTGACCAGTTATCAACGCTGCAAAGTAATAAAAAATGTGAAAAAGCAAGGCCGTATCAGTAAAAACAAAACTATGGCCTGTGGCACACTAAAGAGTTCTTCTTTCCTGGGAATCTGAAAACGGATAAAATACCAAGCAAAAGCAAACCTTTAGAAAAGTTCAGTAACTGGTTAGAGTCAGTCAGTTGTAACTAAATGGAATAGTGTTGGCACACCAAGAAACAAAGGCAAACTTGCTTTCTTGAAATTACTATTTGTCAAATATTCTACTTAGTAAACACAGGCGTGTAATGAAAAAAAAAAACAAATTAGACCTAACAAGTTTCTAACAGACGCATGCACTGCCGCATCACACAGCTTAAAATACTTGGACCAGTATAAATAATTTATGCCGGCAAATCATTTATTTGTTAAACTGTTCGATTCAGCATTAGTTATTCTGATTTATGTTGCCTTTTTAGTCTAAGTGGATAAATATTAGCCTGAAGTTTGACTTTGTCTCCAACTTCATCCCCTAAAGACCTATAAAGTCTGGGTATACAAAGCATAGAAAAAAAAAATGCAAATTTTTTTGGCACATAAATGCTTATTTTGTTCTATACATCTGTGCAGTTTAATGACTAAATAATTAATTAAAATAAGTGTTGATAATTTTTTTTGTTATAATGCAGCTCCTGACCCGTGACAGATCTTGTGCGAAGAATCACTCAAAAGCTGCAAAAAATGTGTGAAAAACACAAGAGAAATATCTGATGCTCTTTGGGGAAGTCTTGCCTCCGGTCAAGCGGCTGTGCACTGACTAAAGACCAGACTCGAACATCTACTTCTCCTCAAGTTGCAACACAAAATTACACTTAAAAGAACTTTAGGGTCTCCAGTATGGTGTTACAAACACTTTGTTGCCGTTAAATGAAATTTTACCAGACTAACCCTGAGATTGTTTTGATAAACTGACAACTGCACTGCTAAATGAAATTAGGACCTTTTGTTTGGAATCAACAACACCATGCAGTCTTAACAACTCAAATTTAATAACTCTGTTTATATGACAAACCTTCCAAACAAATAAGGATCAGTTGCTGCTGCTTCTTCTTTTTTTTAACATTAATAATGTTTTTTCCACTGTTAACCATAACACCAGTCAAGAAAACATAGTAAACTACTTTTGACACTTTGAGATCAGGACGAGGAGCAGTTACGTTGGCCTGACGCCACTCTCCACATTTCCTGGCTGGTTGGGCGTCTTGTGGAAAGGTGTTTCCTTGAAAATGAACCAGCAGTTACCAGCCCACACGATGAGGTTAAGAAATCCAAAAATCTGTCAATAGATGAATAAAAAAACCCTCAGGATGTAGTTTGTGAAAAAAAAACTTTGGAATCAGTTAAAAAAAATATAAGTAAAAAAGCAGGAATCTCACCACTGAAGCGTTGAGTCTGCCCATGTGTGGCATAGCACCTGCAGTGCACTTGACTTCCTGCGTCTTGCAAACATCCAGGAAACTAACAATAGAGTCAGGCCACGTAGAGAGTTTGACATCAGACAAACCTTTGGCCCAAGCGGAGGATGACACCAGCCAGAGGAAGGCGAAGGCAGCAGTCAGCAGAAGGTCCTAAAAATAAATCTTTGTAAATAAAAGTGGTATTTGGGTGCCAAGAACCACCTTTGTCTGATGTGTTAACATCTTGTTTCAACATTGTCAGAGGTGTACAGCTACACAGACTAGTGCGGACCAGGACTGTCCTGCTTAGACTGTGTGTCAAGGCTTACCAGAGTTACCTGATGAGATTAACAGGAAACAGTCAAAACCATCAACTGTGGGCAATACTCGAACTTACAGAGTATTTTTAGATAGACATACTGAGAGAATGTTGCTTTGAGGGCAGAGCGTGTTTCATTAGCACGACTCTGCTGAGCGAACTTTCTCTGACCTCCGGTTGGAATTCAGCATAAACCTGAAAGTTTTCAAATTCTCCAGCTGATATCCAATAAATTCAAACTCTAAATATTGCCCAGTTTAATAAATGACCACCCAAACACTTGAGTTAAACACGAGCAGATCAGGACACAGAGGAAAAGGAGTATTTCATGCCACAAAGACTAGAAGAATTTAGGTAAACGTACCACAATCGGACCACGGCTGGTTTCTCTGTACACGTGCTGGTAACCCAAGTACAGAACTAGTGTAGCAGTGCAGTAAAGGAAGGCAAACACCCCAACGCAGACGTAGAACTCGGCTGAAGAAGCATAGTCTCCTGTCAGGTAAGTCAGGGTGGGGGCGGCAGTGGTCTGATTGTCTTTACACTGAGGAACAGAGTAGGGATGCTGCATCATCCTGTAAAGACACCAGAAAGAACATCAAAACAAAATAATGGATTTTAATTAGATTAACATGGCAGTTTGATTTTTTATCGATCATGCCAACCTTTGGCTATTACTTTTCCC
>JAFBJS010004349.1:22272-53990 GCA_016785265.1 Paraplagusia blochii
TCTGCCAACTCCATCTCTGCCTATTGTCTTCTACTCATTCCTAGTGTATCTAACCCATACATCACGGCTGGTCTCACCACTGTCCTGTAAAACTTTCCCTTCACCTTAGCTGACACTCTTCTATCAGGAATCAATACATATATATATTTATATATATACATATACATATACATATACATATACATACATATATACAAATATATATACACATATATGTATATATATATATATATATATATATATAGAACACTGTAGCATGGCCAGTCACACATTAAAGAAAACACACACACACAAAAAAAATTTGGCCTATCACAACTCCTTTGCGTTAACCTCATGCCACCCTATGGGCCCAGCCCCGATCATTGAAAACCACAGAGATTTTTTTTTTCTAAATGGGATCAAAACTTAATTAAATCCTGAGACTACACAGCCGATAGAAAAATAATGGCATTTTAAATAAAGTGAAAAGTAGCTTCATATTTCTGGAGACTTATTTCCTTAGTTACTAGAGAAACCAGAGAAGCTCCTGTCCATTAATGGTGGTGTTTCAGCCGTACTTTGCAACCAGATACCACATGTCCATTTCTAATACACCATCACCAATGCATGCATTTAATGGAACGTATCATGAACATTTTAGGAACGCAATTAGGAGAAATTTGAAACTTTATCTAAAAACCTTTTGCAATATGGATGCTTTAGGACAGTGAGATACTTATCTGAGTACAACTAGCTCTCCAAGTTTTATCTACTGCGTGTCAGGAAAGACAGATTTCCCATGGGAGAGGCTCTTTAGCTGCTTTTATTTGATTATAAGGTCGTTCGCCTTCCCTAAATGTGAGAGGGACGCATTGCCCTAACAAAAATAGGGTTTTCTCAAAAAAAAAAAAATCTTAAACAAGTCCAATTAATTTTGATTAGAAACATTTTTATCACATTACAATCACAGTCCTCTCATTCTCACAGCTTAGTTCTCGTCCTATGTCAGTTCCTCACATCTGTCACCACATTACAATATCAGATTTACTGTGTATGTATGTGTTAGTGACACAAATATTTAGAATTACATCTAGAACAGAATAAACCTGTGTCATGTAAAACCATAAAATTTGATCTGATAAAACACCTTATCGAAGACATTGCAATATAAACACAAGGCCTGGGTGTAAGAGTGGTTGGTTCATGTTAAGTTATTGTTATTTGGTGCCTTTGACCCCCAACCCGACAACCACTAACTTGAGATGCACAGCTGAACAAACATTTAAACAAATAGACAAGTCACAGCAACAAGACCAAAAAAAGTGAAATCAACAGCAGATACTTATGAAACAGGCAGTGTGCTGGGGTGGTTTTATTATGTTACATCATGTTTTCAGCAGTCTCCACAACAACAACCCAAATCACACTGCTCCATACCACCACCTTTTGAACCTTCTTCTAGGTGGTGAGTGTAATGGAATCAAACTTGTCAAGGAGATGAACCCTGGAGTTCCACATCAATAACCGACATTGCCTTTGGGCCACAGCGAGGGCCAATATCATTGTCCATGCATCTAATTTCACCTGCTTATCTGTTACCAGGTCGTGGTGGCAGCAGTCTCCACAACCTAAATCAAATTGCACTGCACCGTACCTCCATGCAGGTCAACACCAATATGATACCAAAAACACCCACACCCATACCAACACTACTAGAGCAGAGATTTACAATGACTGGGTCTCTGATCCTTAACGGGCATGGGTGAATTTGGTATTACTTTCCAAAAAAAATAAAATTGATTAGTTTTGTATTTGTTATCACTGCTGGGGAAGTTTATTTTTGGAAATATCTTAATTATTTACTGTACCTCTGAGTGGTTTGTCAAAATAAAAGTCTTGGGAACAATTACATACCTAACCCTCTGCATGGACATAGATGTCATCTATTTTCAAGAGCTACATTGTTCAACCATTGAAAATTGGACAAATGTTTGTTAGTATGTTACGTGTAAAAACGAACAGTACGCTGACCGTATAATAAAACTAAAATACAAACAATGGCAATTGACAATGGCAAGACAAAAAACATAATGCATTACTATTACATTTATCCTAATCCACTTATCTGTTGCCGGGTCACAGAGCAGCAGTCTCCATGACTCCCACCCAAATCACACCGCACCGTACTATGAGCGTTCCTGTGGGCAGTTAGCCCAGTGGAAGTTATATTGGTCTGGAAAGTGCTACACTCAGAGGACCTCACAATCTAGTTGCTCCTTTACCAGGGCTGCCACCACTGCCAATTAACCTCTATGTTATATTTCATATTTTGTATCACATTTATAAGAATTTGTTCAGTTTATATTTGAAGGTCAATGCAAGGAAAGTATGTTAAAGAGAATGTACATGCTGTAATGCTATTTGATCCTTTGTTGGTCTCCATTCATAGCTGGAAGAAAATGAAGGTGATGAAAGGCCAACTCCACCTCAAGCAACCACCCACTCTGAATATACACAAACACTGAAGCCAGGGAGAGGCAGAGAATCAATGTCATGACTCATGTGTCTTAACAAACCAATGTGGTGCAATTAACAACGGATGTTAATGACTAAAATTCACAGTGGTACATTAATGCAGCAAAACGCCTACCAGGAATCGTCCATTCACAGAGCACACAGCCTCCAGCAGAGCCATAAACTGGAGCTAACACTAATTTATTACCCAGTTTTGTTGTTTATACTGTGTGTTTTTCCCTGTTTGATGACAACAACCATTTTAAGGGGAAGGTATAATTAATAAAAACATAACACCATAAAACTTAAGACTACTGTATAAGTCTTGTCAACGCTGAAAAGCTGCACTTAGTCAGCATGTAGCAGCAAATAGCACAGAGGGTGTGAACAAAATGGGGTGTTGATGGTTCTATTCAACAGGTGCTTGTAACATGCAAGATAATATATGATATAATCATTGAGTTTTTTGCTAATCAAGACCTAAAGATGACATAAAATATAATATAAACAACATTAACGACTGGGTAAAATTTGTTTTCTTTAGCATTAACACAATAATGGTGCAATGACATGTCATGCTCAATAGTGTCTGTGGGAGGATAAGAACAGCTGGAAGGATTCCTGGAGGGGATGGCAGTTGCAGCTTTTGCTTCATTTTCATAGACAGTAAAAGGGTATTAATGGTAATTGCTCCGAATGCAAACATGACACAGAGGACAATTGCTGCCCTAAGGGCTAAATGAGAGGTCGTGCTGGTGACGGACTTCATGCAAAACATCCCAAAACACAGGTTATTAGCAGCACCAGGGCAATATGTCCAACACATTATTATTAAGGCTTGTGACATCCTTGTGTTCTGCTACAGCGGCTCTGTAGATGTCTGTCTGATTCTATGGTGAGGCTAATAAATCAGATCAAACTGATTGTTGCCCTATTCAAAAATGTTTTTGTCCTGTCTTCCGATTGTAAACAAAACAACTTCAACTTCAACTTGTATTTGTTTATAGTGCCAGATCATAACAACTGTTATCTCAAGGCATGCATGCATGCATGAAAACGAGAATAAGACAGAATATATAGAGACACGCCCTTATAGACCCTCACACCGGCTGAGAAACCCAGAAAGGAAAAAAAAAATGAAGAAACCTCAGGGTGATCGACAGTGGAGGGGATCCTCACCCAGGACGGACAAGTGGGCGAACTAAACAGTAGCAAGTAAAAAACTAAATTTCTTTTAAGTCTACAAATAAAAACAGTGTAGTGTGGTCACAGCCTTAAGTTATTGGGCAGCATAGTGTTTGACATAGTGTATTTGCAGGTCAGTGCAAATACAAACAAAGCAGAGAGTAAACAGACAAGGAAGTGCAAAGGAAGGAAGCTGAATTATACAAGTAAACAAACAAAGTCTTGTAAGGTCTAAATCCTTTACTTTGTTTAGTAAACTTAAGATAGTCTTCAGACCACTTCAATTTCAGACCTCTTCACCAGAGAAGAAACAAGAGGCCCTTACTTAAAGAAGAGTCAAGAGATCTGATGTAGTCATATTTAAAAAAAAAAAAAAAGAAAGAAAAAAAAACTCTCTATGGTTTTAGCATCCATTTGTACACAGGGTGAAGATGTCGGGTTATAGAATTAGATTTGGCCACAGGATGAGAGAGTTGTTACTTCTCCTGCCCTACAGTGGGATCTGTTTGTTGGTTTTTGCAAGTACTTTGGCTTCTTCCCAAAAAATGGAAAAAGAAAAAAGTAGGGCAAGGTTCTTATTCATTATTATTTATAGATTTCACATTGAAGCTATGTGTTTCCATTATGTGGCCGTGCAACAGACTGAAAAAATACATAAAGTGTTTATACACAGGAAATACTTTCAATGGTTTCTTTATGGTTTGGTTTATATAACTTATGTCTGTGAAGATTCTCATTCATCCGGGTCATAATATATAAAAAGTTTTAGCTGTAAGCAACTGGACTTCTTGGAGTTGAGAGACGTTTATTTCCTCAACTGAGAAACTTCATCAGTTCCTGGTAAAGCACAATAGTAGGTTAATGACTTACTGTTGTGTCTGATAATAACACATATATGTTTACCTCAAATTTAACTTTCCTACCACGTTTCTGTCTTTTTTTCTGCCCCCTTAGCTCCGAACAATGGATAAATTAAGATCAACAGACAGACAGACAGACAGATAGACAGATAGATTTTGTTTCATGCAAAAAAGCACAAGTATATTACATATGCATTGTTATTATTGTCTAGATATGTATAATTACCCTAGTGCACATGTGACAAGCCAAATCTGGCCCACAGTGTGATCATATTTGTCTGATGAGATCATGTCAAATATATATACACAGTTTGCCCACGAGTGTATACCTCCAAATACTAGCAGGACTTGTAGTATTAGTGGTGTATGCACTATAGTATAACACGTATGGTATGTACATGTTTGCTTAAAAGGGGCTGGAAAGGTTACAGATACCTTTATCTAATAAAAGAAGATTTTTAAAAACATCACCCACTGGGTTTTTTATGTATTAAGGTAGATTATTTTCTTAAAAATACTGAATGAACATTTAAATTGACTGTGTTTAACAGCTACGTTCGACTACAAAAGCACAAACAAGAACAATTTCACTTTGGTTAAAAATAAAAGGCAGGTGTTACATAAGCAGGTTAAGTAACTGACATTTGTTGGCTGAGTGAATGTTCACTGTGCTGCTGCTGCTCTGATACACTTTAACTAATAGCCTCCACTTGGGTCCAAACAATCACTCAGTGGGGTTATATTTGAAGCAGTGCATCATCGCAAGCATGGAGATAAGAAAGTTCTACAAACAATATGGACTAAGCGCAACAGTTGGCAGGCAAAACGAAATACAACAATACAACAGCTTTTACTATATCTTCTTTTGTAAACCCAGTTCTCTTTTGGTGTTGACTGAGTGCAACAAATATGCACAACTGGCCATTGTTTTTCCAATCCGTCTGTGACACATTAGCTTGGACAGTAGAATGTGCAGCTGTTGTGATATTAACGTTCCTTCTTCACCTCAGCTGAGTCATACAAAATAGCAGTCCAAAGAGGGCGGCCTATTTTAGAGCAGGAAAAAAAAGAAAAAAATTCACCCTCATGACACCACGTCATTACTGATGGAACTAATGAATTACTGATCCCGGTCATGTGGCCATCTGCTTTCACAGCAACGCTGAGTACCTCGGTGAAGTGAAGAGAAATGACGGATGCACTAATTTCCCTGTCTGGTGTCTGACGGACAGTGTTTGCCTGGTGGCTGCATAAGAAACAGTTTATGTCTGAGTGGCTGCTCCACTTGATTTAGATTCTGGTGCTGATACTGGAGCAGTCTGAATATTGGAGAACTTACAAACACTGGAGAATGTTGAATGACAATGTTTCAATTTGGTCAATAGCTTCAAAAAGCCCAGTGTTGTACAACACTATGCTTTTTGGGTTTGGAGATGACCAACACACCAACCACATATACATATATGTATATATATATATATATATATATATATATATAGAATGATTGAAATAAATAAATTCCTTTTTTGTCATTGTGATTTACTGTGGGTGGTGGAACGAAATTTGGCCTCTGCATTTGACCCATCATCAAAGTACGCGATTGAAATAAATAAATTCCTTTTTTGTCATTGTGATTTACTGTGGGTGGTGGACGATACCATGGTCAGCGCACCTCAGCAGTAGGGGATTTGAACTAGGGACCTTGCATACCCAAGTCCGCTTCCTTAACCACTAGGCCACCACTGCTGCCAATGCGATTGTAATTAATAAAATAAATATAAATCAAATCACATTAACATAGATAGGATAACGGAAAGTGGGCAGAACAGTTAGTTAAAACTGATGTTCTAGTAATGTCGGTAAATATTGAGGTCTATTATTGAAAAAAAATCACAAACAAAATAAAATTATTACTAATTTGTTGATTTAAAAAAACGTCCTCTGACTTGCTGAAGTCTTTACGCTTCATCAATCCCCACTGAAGGTCGTCATCAGCATACTGAGGTGTGGTTCCTCTTTATGGAGTTGTTTTTTTTTTCATAACTTGCTGTACAAAACAAATCAAGTACTGTGAGTCTCCGGATGTGTGAGCTAGTATTGTTCAATAAAACTGACCATGAGGCCAACAAGGCGTTTGGTAGAAGAGTCCACACAGAATACCTAGTCAATTGATCAGCATATTTTTGCATAGGAGTATTTCCAAAATTTATAACCACTTATTACTTTCACAATTTTCCTGAATGTTTGGAACCACCACTTATCAAGATCTTTTACCATCCCTGTGTTAACCTCTCATGCAGCACAAAGCAAATACTGAAACCTCAATGGGGTTTACTGTAATTCATCTCTTCCTATAAAGCAGTAAATATATGGTAACATGATCCAGCAGGCCCATCCAGGCAATTGAGTGCTGCAAATGAGAACATTGTAAACAAAGTTGCCCAAACTCCTATCGGATCAATTAGGATTATTTACTGCCCATGACGTTTGTAGGTAAATATGTGGGGAAAAAGACTGAGATTCAATTACACAACTTCTTTGGATGGTGTTTCACACCGGCAGCTGAGGCAACCGTTGGTAGCACACGTTCCTCGGAGAAGTTCCTATTTGTACGTTTTCATCCAGTCTGTTCTGTTAACATATCACAGCCCAGTCTTTTCCATGTTTCCCTGGAGGAATTACACATGCCTGTGTTGTTGATTGTGCCAGCCAGCAGCACTCCATTAGTAAGCCAAGGGGAAAAAAATCAATTGGAGGGATAAGACTCCCCAGACAGAAGCCAATTAAAGACATAGGGGAGGCAGGGAGAGCCTGACGAGACCTGAGGGCCTAAAAGTAAGACCAGGGCCAAGAGCTCCAGGGAGTCAGTCAACAGCAGGAGACCTTTGGGAGAAGCTAATGTGAGAGGCTTCAGGCAAAGCACCTTCGAATCTTTCCACTCTTCAGAAATCAATTTAAAAACACCACAATAGCATCATCATCATCACCATCATCATCAGCTGATGCTGGCCTCACATTCGCCCTACCGTTAAACGGCAGAGCTGGAACAAAATCGCTCACAGAAAGGAACTGTAAGTGGATGGAAGGGCTGCCGCGATCCATCAGCTCACAGCCTACAGTACAATAGCCTGGTAGAAAATGCTGGAGTGACGACAAAAGACGGCTTGTTATCATGATAAAAGATGTTTCTGTTGACTGTGAAATACTGCAATCCAATACGTGACAAAGACAGAAGAGTGATTGTACAGCTGGTCCACCACTGCTGGCCTTTTGTGACCACGGCAACCCCCTCGCCACTGGAGCTGGGACTTTGGAATCTGTACTGTTTTAAATCCTTGACTGTAACTGGCATTGTGATAATGATACAGTGAACCTGCTAAACTGGCAAAAAAAAGCTAGAAGATTGTGTTAGCTCATTGTCAAAATAACATTTTTTTATGTGAAATAAATAACAAGATCTGATTGAATTAAGCTTTTCAATATGATGTCTTTGTTCCACACACCGGGGGAAGGGGAAGGTTCTTTGTTATAACTACCATTATAACCATTAGTAATGGTGTAATCAAACCGGATCATATTTTACAATGTGAACACTGATAACTAAAAAAGCTCTAAAAGCTAAAAGCTAAAAACATTATTAAATAATTAGTGCAGATGTGTGTTGTGTTGTTAAAGTGCAAAGCACTAAAACACCCTCTTTACCTGGATGTAACACCTGTAAACTCTACTAGTAGCCAATGATCCACTTCAATCCAAACAAAGGTTCTAGGACAGGATGTTTTACAAAAAAACACTTTCATGTGAGACACACATGACACAGAACGGTGAAATCTTTCAGAGAAGGCGAGTGGGCACACAGGATGACAGCAGGAGGTTTAACTCAAAGCACTTACATCACAATAAAGAGCTGAGACGACCTGTGTGTGATAGAAAGGGAAAGTTAAAAAAAAAAGGCAGAGGGAGACAGAAGCACTGGGTCAGTTCACATTTCACTGCTCCTATTATAGCCATGACATGGGCCTGTCTCTGAGCTACCGCCCACACAACATACAATGAAGCCAACAGCATCATAAAGATCATTGTCATCGTATCTGCGTAGCTGTGGTATTGATTTTCATAGCACAGCAGCAGGGAGTCCAGCTAACAAGGATGACACTCTGTCCAACAAGGTATTGTGGACCATGATTGCATGTCCTGTTTGGGCAGATCTCATATATTCAGCCGGGTTTCAATCAAAAGCAGAAAAACAAGCAAGTCCAGCCAGAGGCAAAAGTATCTGCAGGAGTCAATACCAGTGAAATACATGACAGAGGGAGAGACGTTTCATTTCCTGTTCACTGATTGGTGTACCTCCACTTAGTGCACTGCCACAGCAGTGAGACAAGGGGCATAAAACCCATGAAACTAGCGGCAGAAAGCGATAAAGATGCATCAATCAATGGTGAATTATGTTCCCGACCCTGAGACTACAGGAAATGTTCCAGTTTCAAAGACCGAACCAGACAGCGTGGGTGAATTTTTGCCGTGCAGCATTCTTTGTCACAGTATTAAAGGTCTTTTGGGTGGAGACCCATAATGACAGATTCCAGTCTGCACATGCAGGTGGGGTGGAGTTATTATCACCTCTGAGAGGCAACACGACACAATTTATGTCGTTGTCGGCTGAACGCTTTAGATACGATTTGGAAGTCAAATTTTGACAGGATCTTAGCAGTGGACAAGACACAACTTGTCTGTGTTCATGTAAATGCAGTCATAAAGCTTGTGAAAGTACTTGTCAGAGGAAATAGTCCTGTCTGTAAGTGACCACACACAGATAAGAGGGGAATATGATAACATCCTCCATTTATTGAAGTAGGAAGTGCAAGGGGAAGAGCGGAGGGAATAGCTGCCCAGACTCAGATCATAGCATAGGCAGCGGTTTTAGTTTAAAATGTCTGAAACACACAAAAAATACCGACAGCGTTCATGGTATATGCCTGGAAACTATAAGGGAGGGCAAAAGTTTCCTTGATGGAAAAAGTGAATAGCACAGTACCTACTATACATACTTTCTTCCATATACAGTACAGTGCTATATGCCAGTGTTCCCCAACCGTTTTTTGCACCACGGACCAGTAAATTTCCGGTGTTCTGAAATATTTTCCTCCCTATAAAATCTTCCTACCCGACTAATCCGTGCATTGGCATAACAAGGATTAACCAAGTACACCCAGCCTCTAAATTTCTGCTACCAGACCTGTATACGAAGTTAGAATCTTGTATCAATGACTCTGCGTCATTATGAGTTTATTGTTGTTGTCTTCACTGAGCTAATCAAATATAGTTGCATTATTGATGATGGAATCCTAGCCATTCTATTGTTCAGTTCTTTTGTTGATATGTGTATGGATCAAGTGGAAGTAATAGCCAGATGGGGCTAAAAGGAAACATCTCTCTGCGGCCCAGAACCAATTCACCCACGGACCAGTACCGGTCCCCCGCCCAGCGGTTAGGGTCCACTGTTATATGCTATTGGTGTGCCAATTAGTTTCCATTCACACATTTATGGGAGATGATGATGTTACTGGGTGAAGGACTTCACCACCCTAGGACCTCAGTCCTCAGCGTAGTTTTAAGAAACACATTGACAGGATGTATGTCTCCATGTCTTCAGCAGCTGTAGTACACTTCTAAGACTAGGACTCATTCAATGGCACATAACGAAAACATCTCAACCTTGTCACCTGATGGATGAGTTCTTTTGTTTTCTAACACACGCCCCGCCAAACTAAACAAACCATCCCATGTCAAGAAAAGCTCCCGTAATACCATATGTAAAAGAAAAAAATCCAGCTCTTTTTAACTTTGCATGTTCACCCACATAATGGAAATGTTTATGTCAGAGTAGGGTTCTTCTTCTGAGTGGTTACCCCATGTTACATCCACTATTATTACGCTCGGAGGTTTCTTTGCTTTTTATAGCATACTTCTGGAACTGACCACAAATTTCTGTTCTCTGACTCAGAACACAAGCTTGAATTAACAGACTGTAAAACCAGAGCTGACCAGTCACAAGTCAGGACTAATGAAGCCAGAGACCTATCGACTCCAATCAGTTGCAACTTGACTTGGATATTTCTTAGCATCCCCGAGAATCCCTGTCTAATTTTCGTGACCATGCATGCGTCCATTTTCACCTGCTTATTCGTTAATGAGGTTGTGGCAGCAACTGTCTCAACGACTACCGCCCAAATTACACTGCATCCCACCATACCTTACTGAAGGTGGTGGACCCACTGCAAGTCAACTTCCCTAACTGGGAATTAAACTTGTCCAGTTGGTGAACCCTGGAGTTTTTCCACCAATGACACACTTTAGAGCCTAAGAGTTGGCTCTTAAGTAATCAAAAAAATTAACCTACATTTCTGAAAATGACTTCACCACACTTCCTCAACGTGCACATACAAGGAACTGTACGTATGAGGTGTGGTGCTCACACTGATTTACGGGAAATATCCTAGACTGACATACAAAGTAAACTCTTAAAGCAAAAATAGCTAACAATAAATCACAACATGTGACAGTTACTGTAGGGCACTGAGGTTCAATGATGATACGGAAGGTGTGGCTATTAATCAAACAACCACCTGTCTGTGCACTTTAGCCCTGACTGGTTTTTCAGCTGTGAACTCCACAGTTATGAACAGGCCTGGCACGCTTGTTTTTCATTCACTTCATACCTTACACTAACCACACCTTTTTATAAAAGGCAAATAAGCAGACAGACAAACATCCAGGTTCAAGAATTCTACATTGTGTATGTAAATGATCGTTTAGTGGATGTCTGCAAATGGTATCTCTGATTTGAATCTCAAAACAACAAAATGATGCATTTGACAACTGGCAGTAGTCTGTGACTTGCAGTAACCCTTCTCCTCCTCCTCGCTCATTTCTAATACATTAACCGCCCTTATTTGGTCTTCAACTCCAAGTCAATAATAAATTAATTCTTTCCTTTTAGACGTGCATACATTATTAACTTCTAGTTGTTTTATTTTCAATTATTAAAATGATTCAGAAAGTCATTAACTCAGAACAAAGATGTGTTCCAGCTGTTTGCCTCTGATAACTGAGCTGCATCTGTATTAAACTTCTTCAAATAAAATATCTAGGCTTTCTGGTTGAACGTCACACAGTTATACGGCTGGTCTGAGGACGGTGGCACCAGGGGCTCTCGGCTCATCTGAGTTCAAGACCCCTGCTCCATATACTGAAGTCCGCCTCGGAAAGGTACCCAACCTTAACCTATTGACGACTGTGTCAATGGGTGGAAAGAAAAATCCAGAATCAAGTGGTCATGGATGGTGCATCGCGTGATTTTTTATTTTTCTGATCTCAGAACAGTTATTAAAAATAATATTATCTGTAATTAACAGCACACACTGCATCATAGCAGTGAATGCTAAGTGAAATGTAAGCACATAATCCAGATTAGACTGATGGAGATCAGGTCCAGCGGTGATGTCAGGCTCGTAACCACTGGACTCCAGCTCTGAGCATCGACACAGGAGACAGCTGTGGAGAGGCTTGACAAGCCGATGGTCAGATCCAGACAATGACACTGATTTTCGTTATCCCTTTCATGTTGAATCCTTAACGCACATTGGCGAAAACGGCGCAGACGTGCGCTCTACCATCCCAATTCAGTGCTAACGTGACAGACATGTTTGCTATCACACACCAATTCCGTTTAAAGCATCCTTTTGAAACCGATTGAGGCCGATTGTGAAATATTCTTCCAACCACCCGAAAAGCCTACCTGGTCCAGAGGGAGGTTGATGATGTCGCTGATGGGCTGCAGCAATGTGGATCCGGTGCATGATGCTGTCGTTTGTGTAGCCATGCTTGGTCGAGGATCCGTAAATCCCTTTTCCCAGTGTGTCTTTTTTGTCCCTCCCGTTCTCGTGTCCCTCTTTCTTCTCCTGCTGCTGCTGCTCTGGTGTGGAATTCACTGCTGCCGCCGCTGCTCTCACTGCTGCTGCTGCTGTTGTTGCGACGCACTGGACGGTTGTAATCCACAGCACACACCACCGCACAAAGAGCAAGAGTCGCAGCGAAATAACTTACCATGCACATCCGTTTTCGTCAGACTAACCAGTACGATCGCCGAACCGCAACTACTGTTCTCTCTCAACTACGGAGTAAAAATGAAAGTTACGCGACAAAAATAAGATTTTTTACAAACAGTACTGTTAAAGATAATATAGCATATTTTTGTCATTTTATCAAGTGTATGTTCCACTACAAATGGTCATTTCTGGGTTAGAAAAAAATTCTTGTATAACTTTAAAGTTGTTTAACTTAAACTGCTGTTTTCTCAAAGTTCTGTTGATTTACATTTTATAAAAAATGAAGGGTCATGTTTGAATTTATAAGTACATTTTCACGTAATTTTTTATCTCAAACATAAGATTATTTTGTTTGCGAATTTTGCATATTTAGCATCTTGGCTCTTTGCATTCCAGCCATTTCTGGATATCCTTTGCTAATCTTATCATAATAATAATAACAATAATACATTTTATCATTTTAATCGCCTTTCAGACACACAAGGACACTGTACAGGTTATACATAAAGACATATCGAAGCAAAATTAAATAATAAAAAGGAAAAGAGGGGTGAACATGAGGGAGAGAGGAGAGAGAGAGAAAAGGAGCAGAAGTGAAATTACTTATCAATATAATTGCCTTGTCTGTTTGTATCCACTGTTTTTAAACCAATATACCACTTATATTTGCCACGCAAATATGGTTTTCTGGCTGTACACACACCTGCAGCCAATCACATCGTTGTTAAAGTATAATACATCAAAGTATTTACATTATCCTTACAAAACCATACAGTTAAAATTTTTATTCTGTATGAAGCAGTGTTGAAATAAGACGTAGCCACACAAAATTCACATTGTTTGAATAGCTTTGTGTATTTTCACATGTGAATATTACATTATTTAATTTATTGTACTGTCTCTTTAAGTCAAAGAAATTCTTATCATATAAAAAATATATCTTTATTTGTATTCTCTGTTTTTTTGTTTGTTTGGTACACAGCCCGTTGCCCTCGACAGTCGATCCGTCGGCGGCCACGTCTGCTGGTGCAGAAGTTGAACTATCTTGGCAGCAGCGAATCTTTGGCCACATTAAAATGGTGTTGGTGTGGGAGGGGAGATGGCGACCCATCCCTCTGGAACAACCATCGGTTTTGACCTATCGCGTATAAATATTGGAATCTACGGTGAATGGAATTGTGTCCGGCAGCGGCCTGGTCTGCAGACTCCCGGGTCAAATGAATTCGAATTGAATCTGGGAACTGGAACCCAGTAACGGAGATTTGTAGCGTTCCACATGTGAGGCAGAAAAGGAGTGACGTAAGAGGCAGAGGAAGAAGAGCAGGCAGCGCCGCTCTACCGCTCTGCTGCTCCTTTATCTGCACAAAGAGCTCATCAGCTGGGAGTGAACAGAAATCGCTCTCTTATGTCCTGCAGCGTTTATGCCACATGTGTCCAACTCAAGGCCAGCGGGTCACATGTGGTCCGCCATGACCTTTCGTATGGCCCGAGGGAGCTTAATAACCATTTGACTTATAATAAAGGCATGAAATGCTGCAGCTCTTTTGTACTTGAAAAAGAGTTTTATCACCCTTGTCGAAGAAACCTTGTTAGTCAAATCTTCTGAAGAATTTCACGCAGAGTGCAAGTTTAATCTATGTGTTAGAGTGCTCACAAGTTATAATATACTACAAAAAAAAGCACATTAATTTTCATGAATTATTTCTTATTCCAATTTTGCATAGCCACAGGGTTTCTTCTCATAATGTTCAATCTTCAAGCAAGGGACGTCCAATATTACATTTTGTTGATAAACTTTAATTTGGACCTTTAGTAATAATGAATACTGATATATGCAGCTGTTTCCTCCAAAAACATGAATGTTTTAATACGCCACCAGTAGTTCCAGCATATTTGGCAAAACTCACCCATTGTGTGCATCAAGTTTCCCTTATCAGAGGACAATTCCAGAGTGATTCTTAATAAGTCGTTCTAGGTAATTTAAAAAATGGTATTATAGACAACACACTAAAATCAAACAAAGAGTCGTAATGTATAAACAACCAAATAAACCAGTGCTTCTGTCTGCCTGTAGTTGTTAGAGTTGGTAATATATATATATATATATATATATATATATATATATATATACATATATACGTTTTATTGAGTGAAATATATAACATAAACAAGGTGTTAAACCTGTCTCTTGGCCTGTTGTGTGTATTGGCATCACCTAGTGGCTATTTACGGGATCGACTAGAGCAATTGCATAATAACAATACCATATTCTTGTAATTATTTTAGGGCTATGTGATAATTAACTTATATCTTATACTTACCCTGCTGGTTAATATTTATTGATGACATTGTTTTTTTCCTCCTTTGTTGTTGTTCTTGCTCCCATGAGAATGATATGCAGGTGTCTTGTTTTTCTTGTTACCTGACAAGCTTCGCTAAAAATTTGGACAAAGTAAAAGTAAATCTTTAACAAACGTATACATTCTAATAACTTCATGAGTGATCGCACCGTTTCCCCACACTTTTAACTCGACACTTCCGTTAATTCGTTCGTTCATTCAATGATTTTGTTTTTGTCTTGAAGTATAAGCTGTGGTGGAGGGCATCTGTGTGCATTCTGGCTAACACAGTGCAGCACTTGAACAGTCATCAGCTAAGTTGGTGGACTGATTTTTAATAAAAATATTTCTTTTAATAGAAATTTATTCGTTTGGATTTAGTGTTTAATAAAATACGCTCTCCCCGCACTTCGCTTCCACGACGATAGAGGCGGTGTTTACAGTACGGGATACCTGATCTGCATTTGACGTCACTCTTTCGCTCTCTCTCTCTTCACTTGTCCCTGAAAACATGGCGGAGGTCAGTACCTGTTTTATAAAGGGAGCTCGAGACTTTGCACTGAAAATTCGCAACCAAAACCAGCTTAAATATCTTGACCATGGAATTAAAAGTGCAATGCAGACCACTTCTTCTTCGGTCGGACTTCTGTCCGGGTATGTTGGTCTTAATGAGGGTTTTAGGAAGACTGTAAAGACTGCTAAATATATTGGACATAAATATGGCCATAAACCTCGGGTGTATTCACTCTGCAACAAACGTCAGAGTTTGAGTAACGCAACTTTTGGTGGAAGTTTGATGTCCTCACTCTACAGTCGACGAGTCTGGGCTCATGGACAGTGTGTTTTTGTCCGGGAATACGGGAATAATGGAGAAAGAACTCAGCCTTTGTACAAAACCAAAACAGGCTACTATGACGTCCTGGAAGTCATGCCGACTGCAACTCAAGCCCAGATCAAAACAGCCTACTACAAGCAGTCGTTCATCTACCACCCAGACAGAAATTCTGGAGGTGAAGAGGCCAATCTGCGTTTCTCTGACATCACCGAAGCCTACACAGTACTAGGGAACAAGGTCCTGAGGAAGAAGTATGACCGGGGGCTCCTCAGTCTGCACGACCTGACAGCCGGACACACAGAAAGTCCTCCATCCAATGTGGACCCCACCAAGGACTCCAGGACGACCCGGGCCGATACTAAACGCAGCTTTATGGAGTCATTTAGAGGGCAAAAACCCTATGACTTCGACAAGTTCGTAAAGTCGCACTACGGCGAACAGCTGCAAAAAGAAAGAGACGATCGAATCCGCAAAGAGGAGTCCCTCATGGAGAGAGAGAAGTACGATAGAGGCTGGAAGATGGGGGACAGGTCAATGCATGTTGTTACATGTATGGTTGTTTTGGCCATAGTATTAGCCAATTTATGCAAATTTAACTGATGTTTATCGCAATGAGTATGAAATGACAATAATAATAAGTCTGGTAATGTGGTAACTGAAATAATACATGCAACATGGTCAAGAGAAAGAATTGATTGTTAGAAATCATGCATCAATCGCAGAGGATCTGAAGAATTCTTTTGCAAGTTATCTTTGTAAAAATGTCCAAACAACTGAAGGCTCAAGCTTTCCATCTACCCATGTTTACTGTCATCTGATCTCTGCTCTCTGTGCTGCACCAGACATTTTCAGTTGGACATACATCTGGAATACAAGTCAACAAAGTCGTGCCTTTAGGGTTTTGTCATTTGCTTTTTTTAAAACATATAGTACACCACTGGTTACATAGCTGTGTTAAATAACCAGCAGTGTATCCAGACCCTATATCAATATGTGGATTTCTCCATCATTTGAATTTGTTAAACATCAGTTATTGTAATGTTCACAAACATCATATGCAGAATGTTGTAGTTACAATCTGAAGTTTTTATTTTTTCACCTGACAAATCCACTGTAGATGTAACCGCAACCCGGCCTTGGATAGGTTGCGACAAGTCGATCAATTGTATAAACTGTGCCTTGGTTAAAATTTTCCTCTTTCACCACAACTTGACATCCATCTGTGAGCTGCTGCTTTTAACATCTTGTAGTAAATCAGGACCAAAAAGTCCCCAGCTTTGTCAATGTCGCAAATGCTGACGTATGTCTGGGTTTAATCTCCTTTAAGGCAGGATAACTTCCCATTGTCACATCAAGTTGAATTCTATGTTTACTTGCAAAAATGTTCAGTTCATGTCTACACTACTGGTTCTTGTATATTTCTTTGTTAGAAGGTGTGATAAGTTTCTGTGAAAGGTGTCGTCATCTTGTGGCCTGATCTCTAGATCTAAATATACAGTATAGGGAAGTATTGATATACTTAACCACAATGGGTCACAAATCCAGAAAATAATGGGCTGGATGAGGGCAGTGTAGGGTATAAGAGGAATTATTTATGGGTTTTTCAGCATAGATCATCTGTTCGTTTATAATGGTTCAGCATTAATCATGGTGTATCAATACTAATATTGGTATTCACAATGTAAGTATTGATTGTTATTTAACTGATGTAAAATGTCAACTGTTTTGACATTCAAAAGTAGTCTGATGTTCATCAAATTTATCCAAATCACTATGGCTGAAGAAAAGGACATGATATTTATTTTACAAAATTGTTTATTGATGAGATAATAAAGAAATTAAATTTTTTTTCTGTTTCCTGTTGAGTCACTTTTCTCTCTAGAAAATACCTTGAAAACACACTGGTTAAAAAAAGTTACTAGTTTGGTCCAAAGGTCAGTTGTATGTATAACAGTTAAATTATGACTTAAGATGCAAAACCTCTTAACATTGTAATCATTAAACTCAATAAATGTTGACTCATCTAATACCAGTTCTTTTTCTTAACTGTCCACACAGGAATTGTGAAACTATTTTACTTTTATTAACATTGTATGAAAAGCCATGCAGCTGACTTGAAAACAGACATAAAGTCCAGTGTGTCACATGACAGGGTTGAGGGTGTCGTGGAGCCTCTGCACAGCGAGTTCCACCATCTCTCTGAAGGAGTCGTCCTCCACTGTACCTTCCTCTGCGTTGCAAACAGACTAAGGACACAACAGGACAGCAGATATTCTTTTAAAAAAAGACACTTCTCGTTATTAAATACTTTTGAATTTTGTGTTACAATTGAAACCTCATGAAAACAAACACATATAACTACATAACATACATATGTAGTTATTTAGTATTTTTCTAATGTATTTTTAATATATACTCTGATAAGTAGATGTTAACATAAGTCAACTGAATAAATTTTAATGAATCCCGTGCAACAATTCTATTTTTACTGATGAAAAAAGTGACTTTTTATAGGTCCCTGTGGCAGTTTTGGATGTTTACTGTGGTTTTGTGCCTTACATGATTTACTCACTTTGGTTTCCAGGCAGATTACAACTGTTTTCCCATCTACTGTTAGAGAAATGGTTTTGTGGTCAATGAAATCCACACAGTCTTCTCCAAACATGTCCCTGAGGAGAAAAAAGACAGAAAAAATATTTATCTTGGAACTTTAAACTCTACTTAAACACAGTGTAGAGAGTATTAATTACACAGTATGACAAGTAGAGATGTAACAGTTAGGAACTCACTGCAGCATGACTTCTAGCCTGGACTGGAAGATATTTGTCTCCACAACATCACCCTGAGTCTCCATGACTGTTGGTAAAAAAGAAATGATAGAGTGAAGTTGTAGGAAGAAAAAACACCAGGTGCAAATCAGGCACCAGGGAAAAGAGAGTAGAACACAGGATGAAAAAGTTCAGACCTTTCTGAGCCTTGGGGTTGGACTGGACCTCCAGCACTACAGTGGTGACAGCATCAGCGTACATGTCGTTCAGAGGGTTGGCTATCCACTGCAAAAAAAAAAAAAAAAAATCCATGGAAATGAGTCTCTTTCAAGAACACACGAAAAAAACCCTAACCCTAATGTGATACAATTGGGAGTAATAATCAAGTTCACATGGGAAATAGTTATTGACTGAAACAAATTAATCCTGTGTTGCTTTATACATTCACATGTTGCACACCAGTGTTCCAAAAAAAAAAACCGTTTTGTGCCACAGACCGTTTAAATGTCTGCTACTATTTTCATGGACCGGTTGTTAAGGCAGATAAATATCCCCTATTAAAATTACATTTCACATGTTCCGAAATATTTTCCTACCTATAAAATCTTCCTACCCAAATAAACTGTGCATGGGCACAACAACCATTTCTCAAGTGCGCACAGCCTATAATTTTTTGCTACCAGACCGGTATAAAAAGTTAGAATCTTGTATCAATGACTCTGTATCATTTTGAGTTTACTGTTGTTGTCTTCACTGAGAAAATATTTCCTAATCAAATATAGTTGCATTATTGATGATGGGATCCTAGCCATTCTATTGTTCAGTTCTTTTGTTGATATGGGTATGGATCAAGTTGAAGTAATAGACAGATGAGGCCAAAAGGAAATATTATTTCTCTGCAGCCCGGCACCAGTTCACTCACAAACCGGTACTGGTCCCTAGCCCAATGGTTGAGGACCACACCACACCATACACTGGACAATGGTATTTTGCCTTATTTTGTTTGCATTGTTGTTGTTTTTTTTTACCATTTTCTGCCCTCTGTTATGATTCCCAGTCTTAACTCAGATTGTTCTGATGTTTTTATGTCCTAGATTATGATGTTAGCACCGTGTTGGCATAAACAAGAGATGGATAATTGGTTAACTATGTACAGTACATAAATTCCAACACATTATAAAAATCAAATTTATCGCACAGTTCTGTGGTGGAAGTCAAGGTGCCACGTCCCCAGAGAAACAGAAACTAGAGTCATTATACTTTGGTATATATACTTTTCATGTTCAGTGTTGTGATGGTGGTAGGAGTTTTCACCATATTTAGTCTATGTGCCAGTGACCATCTTACCTCCAGCAGCACCATGCCACCCTCATGTGTCAGGATAATATTTTTAAACAACTTTAATGTGTTTTTCTCAGTTCCTTCAACTTCTTCCACGTCACCTGGGTAAAAAAAATGGAACAGTCATGTGTGACAACCCAATTACATAAATATTTTTTCTTAATCTGTCCACTAGGGGCTCATGTCAGTTCTCACCAGTCAGGTTCCTCAGGTGGCAGACAAGGAGTGAATAAGGTCCAGTGAAAGGAATGACCTGTGTCTGCTTGACCGTGCTCATGGCCAGATCTGTGTATACTGTAACACACACATCAGTTCAGTTCTACTCACAGCACTTCCAGACAAGTTATGACATCAATAACTCTCTTTTATAAGTGTTAAATGTTCTTTCTTTTCGTTTGTTTTTGTTGTTACATTTAAGTTGAGCATGTGTTTTTTTAGAAAACTAATTTGCTTGGTTTGAATTCTGTGAGAGTGAATTGCGACTTAATGACCACAGGAGAATGTGGATCCCAGAGTCAGACCAGTTGAGAACCAATGCAGTAAAGCAGCTTAACACAGGCAAAGTCAAACAGAATGAGGAGCTACATGATTTGTGTATCAATTTGATGCCACTGATATTTGGATCCTCACTTCTATCTAATTCTCTTAGGCTTGTGCTGCGACACACCAATAAAATGAAGGTGAACACATTCATTCATGTCACATGACCACTGACCACAACAAAGCATTGACTACATATGTTTAAAATGATTAGACATTTTTTTTTGATAATGTAGTCAAAACCAGAAACATTATTTTCCAGGACCACTCGAACATTTACAAGTCATTATTCTTGTTTTCAGTTTTGTCATTTCTAGACAGTTTGCTATTTATGATTCAGGAAGAGTGAAAATCTCAGATACTTACAGGACAAATCGGACGGACTGAGTATGTGGTAGTTGAAGTTCTTCTTCACCAGTATACCTGACACCCTCTCACCCTGAACACATTTTTTATCAGCCAGGCAGCCCATCACCTAAGTGGGAGAGTTCACGTGAGTCTGAAGAATGACTATGAACAGAAAAGAATTTAAAGAATAAACAACATTGACCAACCTTGGCCAGTTTCTCTCCTCTGAAGTTGAGTGCCACAGCTTCTGTGTTGCGAGGGTTGTGGACTTCGATGTGAACTTGGTCATTATCTTCATACTCTCTGATCAGAGCAGCCTTCAGACGAGCCATCTCATTCTGTTCACCGTGGACCAGAATCTGGAGAGGAAACAGTCAGAGGTGGAAGGCAGGGATAGTTTTATGTAAACAATTCAATATATGACAGCGAAATATGACTATTTACCACATGTGGTGGTTTGAGTGCTCTGATGAATTCGCTAGTTTGTTGGTAGTCTGTGTGAGCTGAGAAGGAGATGTAGTCCACGGACATCTTCAGCTGCAGCTTCTGTCCTGACATGGTGGTGATCTCCTCAGGCTCAGACATGATGTGCTGTAAAAAGCACAAGGCAACACAGTGAGCATCGGCAGCTCAACATCTGAGGGAGAAATATTCCCTGTGAAGCTTCCGACCTTGGCCAGGGTTCCTTCTACACAGTATCCAGCTATGATGACACCGTTCCTCTTGTCAGTGCACCAGCTCTCAAACAGCTCTCTGGACAGGCCGCTCTGCATCATACCTGGAGAGGCCATCACCACACTGGGGCCAATATCATCAAAATGATCCATACTCTAAAAAAATCAACAGTAAGAGTCCTGTCAGCAACAATCAGAACAAGAGGAGAGAACAGTACAAATGAGGCCGTCATTCTACCTTCAGATTGCTGATGTGTTTGAAGACAAAGGGGTTGTTGATGTTTATGGCCTTGCGGATCTTGTCGTTCATTGCGTTGACATAGGTCTGGTACACGGCCATGCACTTCTTGGCCAGGGATGATGCGTAATAGATAGGAATATCGTGGAGCTCCGGGTGGTTCTGCCAATACTCATCTTGAGGTAAAGAAAGAACAGAACATTGCAGACTTTAAATGATATAGCGTAATGATAAGGAGTAAAAAAGAAAGTAAAATCTTTAAAAATAAGTCTCTCACCCAGAATGAGAAGCAGCTCCTGAGCTCGTCCCAGGGCAAACACAGGGATTAAACATCGACCCTCCCTATTGACAATGTCATGGACGGTGTTGCAGAAACGGGCTTCACGCTCTTCCCTCTTCTCATGGATGTGAGTGCCATATGTTGACTCCTGAATAAAGAAAAAAAACACAACAACAGCATTTACTGTGGGTCTGCTCATATAGAGAACAAACAAGAAAAGGTTTGTTAACTAAAAATAGAAACTGTACAATGATTAAGATGTCAGGTTTGACACTGGGGATCTCAGCTGCCATCAGATGTCTGTCCTCCTGTCGAGAGAAGTCTCCTGTGTACAGCAGCTAGAGAGAACAACAAAAAATCATCAATATAACAAAAGAGTAAACAGAGAAACAATGGGTTGACAGATGAGTTGTTTAATTTTTTTTTGTACCTTGACTCCTGCGATTTCAATCATAAACATGGCAGCTCCCAGGACATGACCGGCGTGGTAACACCAGAACTTAATTCCTGCAACTTCTCTGACCTCGTGAAAGTTGATGGTCTCAATCTTGTCCATGCTCTCTTCCAGGTCTGTCTCAGTGTAGAGCATGTCATCAGCAGAAATGTTGCTGCAGAAAATAAAAATGAGAAGTTACTTGTGTAACATCACAGTTCTATGATTGCAGCTGTTAATCAAGATGTGATTCTTTTTAATGTAATCAATTTCATTATAATGACAGAAGACGCTTGCTTTGTCTTTTTTTTTACTTCTCTGCTTGTCCCTTAATCAGGCGTTTCCACAGTGAATCATCCTCTTCCATCTTCCCTGTTCTCTGTATCTTCTACTATGACTCCAACTACATCCATGTCCTCCCTCACTGCATCCATCAATCTCCTCTTTGTCTCCTACCTGGTAGCTCCATCTCTAGGATCATTCTTGTATCCACTGGCTCTCTTCTGAACATGTCCAAATCATCTCAATCTGGCTTCTATAGCTATTTCTCTAAACCGTTCTGTCTCCTGAAGGGAATCTAAGCAACCTAAGAAAAACTGGCTCCCACCTGACTTTGACGTAGTCCGACAACAACCAGCGGTAGATGGCTTTTGTGGCGTGGGTCATGAACGTCCTGCCTTTGAAGCTGGTCTTTTGGAGGAACCACGGCAGAGCTCCACAGTGGTCCAAGTGGAAGCTAAAAACAAATCAGACACAAAAACACCTTAGACACAATATCCAAAATGTACGAAGCAATTGAGTGTGTGCTCATGTAAATCCTCTACAGGAGATAAACCAAGGTTGAGCCACAACATGAGAAATACTCACTGGCTGATGAGCAGTAGGTCAATCTCAGCTGGGTCAATCAAATCTATGTAGGGCAGGGCGTCCATGCCCTCCAAGCCAGGGTGGATACCACAATCCAACTGTAAAGGCACAAATATTAACCACAATAGATCATGTTCAAGAAACAATGACTTAATAAACGCATGAAAGGAACGATTTACCTAAAAACACAAATAAGGAAACATAAGTTCATATAATTTTACAAACATCTAAGTGCGATATATCAGCTCAAAATAGCATTAACTTAAATCGCTGCTTACACTGAATGGAATAGATGTAATAATGTGGGGAATATAAAAAAGAGCATTTAACGACATTAAGTTTTGTCCAAAAACTGTAGAATTGTTCTGTTCATATGTTTATGCTGAGAAATGTCATCTAAAGTCCTTAGAGCTGTGCTCTCTTTGTATTTTACCATTATTTTCCTGCCTTTAAACTCTAGGATGATGCACGATCTTCCGACCTCCTGACCGGCGCCTCTGTATGGGTGAAAATATACCACATATTGAATTTCTGTTGTTATAGTTATTTCACGTTTAAATAAATTTTGAACAGACATTTTATATCAATTAATAGAGGAATTAGCTGGACTCACAGCGGACGAACAATGAGCTGGTCGCTCTCTTCAGCAGGAACCATCACATCCACTTTCCGTTTTGTAGCCATTTTATTTTTACAATATAAGCAGATAGATATATGTAAATATTTATATTTATCTTTAGTCAAACCATGCTGCTGCAACTGTTGAATGGGAACGAAAATGCAAGACTTCCGGTGGTTCTGCAAAACACAACCGACGGGAATCAAAAGCGAGGACCAAGGTTCCCATCAACATCCGCCTGTTTACAGTGCTGAAGTTAGTTTAGTGTTGGTAATTTACTCAGCGGTACTGTCTCCCACGCGAGAAACAGGTCTACAATTTACAAATACAAACTAACTTCAATACAGCCTTGTACTTTGCGGTAACGAAGTCAAGCGAATAAAACATCTACTTTATGAAGGTACGTGGCCGCAAGAAACACACACAACACGTTAACTCTGTTTTAACATATTAACGAACACAGAAATGAGCCAAGTGGTGTTCGGCTGAGGAAGTAAGTTTTGAGGGGTCTATTTTGTTTGGCTGTGTCGCCTTTAAGCGGTGTTGGGTGGAGGCTGTGAAACTCAGCCAAGCTGCCGAGTCCACACTGAAGATAAACAGAACGAAAAAGGACACAAGGTTAATGTGAATGGGGGATTAAGAACGGATTAGACAGAGATGAACTGATATGAGTCAGTCGGGTTACATTTTAGCCCACACCTGTAACGCTGTTATTTGGTAAGGCTTCTGTGAAAGTGAGTAGAAATGAATGCAGTGTTGATGGTTGGACATTTAAGGTGGAGTTGGCACAGGTTTTGGTTTCTGTATAAAGTTTAATACATTTAAACATACTGCAGTGTTTTTTATTGTAAATCCTGAGACAAATTTATTGAAATAAAGACACAGTTGTTTATTATGATGGCTGTAGGAGTCCACGGGTGTTGGGAGTTTTTATTTTATTACTGTTTAATTTTTAACTCGCATCTAAAAACTGAACTCAGTGGAGATTCATTGAATGGAACAAACGTTACCAGCAGCAGGTGAAACGAATTTAGCATTTTGGTTTAGCAACGGTCCTTTTATCGAACTTGTTTAGTTATGTATAGACCAATATCTCAACCCTTATGACTTATGATCATCTGTACAATTAAGTTAAACAATTTGTTTTGGTGTTTGGTGAAAATAAATAGTTACATAGCTTTTGAAAACAATTTATTCTTTAGATAATAACAATATTGATAATAGCAAGAAGAATAAGCTCATGTAAATTTAAATGAGGAACTGCATGACAGAGGACAGGAAAGACAGAGAAGAATATGTGGGTGGTGCGGAATCGTGCAGTCGGTTAGCCAGAGGTGAAGTGTGCTGTCAGTGGGACAGATGGTTTAAGATGAAGATTGTATTAAACTTAAAACATGCATCTACACACACCTCGAAGAAGAGGAAAAGCTGACATCAGAGCCATTTATTACTCATATTACATCAAAAAAATATTCACAGTCTTACAGAAAAATCATTAAGATAAAAGTCTACGCTGTCATTTAACCATCTTTAAATATTAACCTGTTCTTCACTGAATTATTCACCGTCTCTGCTGAGACTTGAGAAGTTAGTCTCTCATTCTTAGGTTTAACCCTGTGCCTTACCCTGATACAGACTGTCCTGGAGGTTTGGAGGATCCTGAGGGTGTCGTCATGTTGAAGGATGTTCCGGAAAGTGAAAAAGCGGCACAGCAGCAGCAGCTCTCAGAGCAGTGAGATCAGCACCAAAAGCAAGGTACAGTTACACACACACAGACAGACATTAAGATCGGTGTATTCTTTTTCCATGCCGTAATATCAGCACACACTGTTGACTTCCTGTTAGTCTGTGGACTCCAGTTTGGGGGGTCTGTCCAGATCCAGCACTGTCGCCAGCCTTGACACTGACTCCACCAAGAGCTCAGGTCAGTCATCAGACTTCCTCTTCTTCTGCTTCATATTTGCCCCAATCCTTCATCAACGTACAGATCATTTGATACAATACCCTTAGGTAATAGTACATCTGACACCTGTGCTGAATTCCGGGTCAAGTATGTTGGATCCATTGAGAAGTTGCAGTTTGACATGAGCAGGACCCTGCAAGAACCTTTGGACCTCATCAACTACATAGATGCAGCTCAGGTGAGAACCTGGAGAAGATAAGATCAGACAATGGACAATGTTGCTATGGAAAAAATAATAATTTTATTGCTACTGTTTTAAATGTACTGTTTTAGCAAGCTGGAAGGCTACCCTTCGTCCCTGGAGACGAGGAGATGCTTCTGGGTGTGTCCAAGTATGGAGTCAAACTGGCCTCGGTGGATCAGTGTGTGAGTATAAAGGCCATTATAAGTATATTGTAGCTTGTTTTGGGATTGGTGGCTGGGATCTCCCAGCAGGCTTTGGGGTATTTTGGTAGAAGGAGCCCAGGGCTGTTATGAGTGTTAGTGCTGTTTATTTGGTTTGTTTAGGGGTTTGTTATTACAGTTAATGTTCTGCTGGTGTTTCATCTGGGAGTAGTTGGGATGTTTGATTATGTGTCACCATGAGTAAGGTTGGTTGTGGGTCTCATGGTATCCGGGTTGTGTACATGCTGTTGGTGGTTAATAAAG
The DNA here is from genome assembly GCA_016785265.1 of Paraplagusia blochii. Taxonomy (NCBI): domain Eukaryota; kingdom Metazoa; phylum Chordata; class Actinopteri; order Pleuronectiformes; family Cynoglossidae; genus Paraplagusia; species Paraplagusia blochii. The sequence continues at coordinate 48,815 of JAFBJS010004349.1, forward strand.
ATGCATTGAATGCGAACAAACTTCCCTCGAGAGTCATCTTGTCCTAAGATAAATCTGAGTCCACGCTACAATATATACAGTTACAGAATACACAAACTTTGCTGACTCATATTGTTAGATGCCACTGCCCAAATGTACTTCACCTCTCTATTCTGGACAAGTGGGAAAAAATTGCAGAGAACGACAGATAGAGCTGCATTGTGTATTTGTATATTTAATAAATGCCATAGAAAGAATTGTGGTTTTGTATGAGGAAGTCAGGAGTGGCAAAGCAGTTTGTTAGATTGGTGCAATTTATGAGCACTGAGTGCACCAGTGGTGAGGTGTCCTGTTGGATGGACAGAAGAAGGGACTGCATCAAGGGGGCTTGCCGTGATCTGTAGTGAGAGTAGGTATCAGCTGGAAGAGGTTTGCATTAGAGAAGGAGGAATAAAACTCAGGTTACTGAGGTTACAAGGAGCAGAAGTGGTGAAGATGCATAAGGTACTGAGGATCGACTGTTCAGAGCTGTGGAGACTGTGGAAGAGAGGAGAAGAATAGAGGACAGTCAGGATGGAACAACTGGAGAAAAGAGTCAGGAGTGATCTGTGATAGAAGAGAGTCAAAAGGTGAAGGGAAAGGTTTACAGGACAGTGGTGAGACCAGCCATGATGGATGGATTAGAGACACCAGGAATAGGTAGAAGACAGGAGAAAGAGCTGGAGGTGGAGGAGTTAGTTAAGATGCTGAGATTTTCTTTAGGAGAGACAAGGATAGAAGGTCATTAGAGGGACAACGCAGACAGGAAGGTTTGGAGAAAAAGTTGGAGAAACCAGATTGAGATGGTTTGGACATGTTCAGAGGAAGACCAGTGGATAAATTGGTAGAAGAATGATCCTAAAGATGGAGCTACCAGGTAGGAGACAAAGAGGAGATTGATGGATGCAGTGACGCAGGACAAGAAAGTCGTAGAGAACAGGGGGAGATGGAAACATTAAATCGCTGTTTCAAGGCATGAAAAATTGATTTTACTTTACAGAAGTTTTCAAACCTCTCCTTCTCAGGACGTGCTACATCGTCACCCACTGTACCTGGTCGTCCGTATGCTGTGTTATGATGACGGCCTCGGTTCAGGGAAGAACCTGCTGGCCCTGAAGACCACTGATCCCAAACAGGAAGAATGCAGCATCTGGGTTTATCAGTGTGGCAGCTCAGTGAGTCAGATTTAAGAGGAAACAAAAATAACATTGCAGAGTCTGAACGCATGTTTAGTTCTTATTTATCTGTTGTGTTTGTGACCAGGAGCAGGCTCAGTCCATCTGTAAAGTCTTGTCGGCGTCATTCGACTGTGCTCTGACATCAGACAAGTCTTGATGGACCAATGGGGAGAAGAGCAGAGCATTAGTCCCAAAGAAACAGGAAACAACTGCAAACTTAATTCCAGGGGGTTTAAGCAAAACTCCACATCTGCCAAAATGTGATTCATTCTCATTGGTTTTTTCTATTTTTTTAACCTTCATATCTAATTGTAAACCCAATTCTAGTCTTTGTGTTTTGCGTTTATAACAGTTTGCACCAAGTGATTCTATTTAAACACAAACTACTGTGAATTTCCAAACCATTTTTTTTGTTTTGCTTTTAACTTGTAAACGTCACCAAAGCGACAAATAGTTGCTCGATTTACAAAACACAACGTGGTACAGAGGTGGAAAACCCGCCAACGCTTAAAATAATCCATTGTGAAAAGTTCACAGACAGTATTTAGAGGAATATCTATATTTTTGTTCTGTTATTTCATTTGTGTTTACCATTGTAAAACAATGCAACTCACAAGGTTGTAATCTAACAGACAAGCCAAAGCGGGTTAGTTTAGCTCATGGTACGACTCTCAAAACGGTACATATCAATGAGGTGCTAATGGCGCAAGCGCTAATTCCCGCTAAAACACAGCTAAGTCAACAACGTCAGAGATTAGATGCTTCTTGTCTTTTTCTCGTTTTTTTTTAGAATTCCTATTATGAAAAGCTTGCCCTAACGTTTTGCTTATTTCTTGCAGGAGCAAAATTGTTTACTCGGTTTATAGGATTTGAATCATTGCACATAACAATGTACATGCAACAGGACAGAATGAAGTATTCATAGCACCACCTACCGGCCAGGGAAGAAGAGCTTACACGTAGACCAAAAAGTATCTATATTTATATTTTAAACTGCATATTTTTCTTATGTATTTTGTGGTTAGATAAACCAAGTTCTACGAGTACATAATACTGTTTCATACACCTTGAACCAGAAGCATGGTACATTAAAAACTTCAACTGTCTCTTTGGACATACTGTATCTGACATGTTCTTAAATTGTTTTAATTTCAATATTTCTCCATTCATTTACACTTTTGTGTTTTCGCTGCAAAAGTACCAAACGCTGAGTGCAGTAGTTTCAGTTAATATTATATATTTCCAGGTACATGTTTTTTTGACAGCAGAATAAACCCAACCAGCTGTTTGACGCTTAAAGTGTTTTACATTTGTCGTTTTTAACTGGACTCTGTACATACATCTTTTCACAATGTTCCAGTAGAAACGGTTTGTCAATTGTGTAATCAGGTACAGGTACAATAAAGTATACGTTTTATAGGTACAGTACTCTGTTGCCTGTGTTTTTTTCTCCTCTATGGCTACATTTGTAGTGTTCGTTTAGTACGGCAAGTCAGCCTATGACCAGCAGAGGGAGATGTTGAGACAAAAACGCTCCGAGAAGACAATTATTAGCAGATCAACCAATTTTTGAAAAAATTAAATTTCATAAGCATCACATCACTAATGGCTTAACTCCAAGCAACAAACGCTACCTAAGGTTATAACATGTTCACGTAATAAATTGTACATATTTGGAATAAATAAGCAGTTGTTAACGTAGTCATTCAAAGCAAACGTTCTTAATGTTGTCAAACAATCTCACCACCATCTTCATGCACCAGGGATATACTGCGATGAGGTAATTCTTAAAAGTAAAAACATACGAAAGAAGTGGCTGAGCGGTTTTTATTCCATATTTTATTATTCCAGTTTCACTTGACCATGTCTGGTACAATTGAGTTAAGAGTTGATGCAGTGATGCACAGATAGTTGATGGGAGTGAAGCCAGCCTGGTGTCCCAGTTGTGAGGGCAGTGTTTGTGTTGTGTTGCTACTGCACAAGCACAAAGGTTTATATCTGGACCTGCTCATCACCACAGACAGTCACTGCACAGCTTCACTCCACTCTTCTGTTTTCAACATTTAAATAAAATAAACACAAAAAAAGGTATTTACACTAATATGTTTTCATATCTTCCTGTTTCCAGTGAACTTATATTAAACACAAAGAAGAAGAAGAAGAAGAGACCCTGCTGTGATTCACAAGCTTTTCTTCTGGTCATTCACACATCCATGAAAGGTTCACGTTAATGACATCATCAACATGAACAGAAACAAAGTTGCTCTGCAACCTAGGTCAAGATAATTACATGTTGTGTGTATGGTAATTATTTTATAACACTATATTTAAACACGTCCCCAACACAACGAGATCCCAGAAATGTACAAAAAGATTAAGCCGAGACAAAGTGGGAAAAACACGCTTTTATGCTATTGAGTTGGTCACACACACAGAAACACACACCTACAATCACACAGACTGTATTGATCCAATAAGGCAGGTGAAGATGACGAGCTGAGGCATCAAACTCTACTTAAAGCTAAGAACTGACTGTTGCTGCGCTATGTGTCAGTGTCTGGGTCTAAAATGACGAACAAACTGCAGAAGGCATCAATAACATGTCTGTGTGTGTGTGTGTGGAACTGTGTGTGTGACACATGGCGTAGTGTTAAGTGAGGCATCAGGTGGAGACAGACAGGTGGAGGACTTCTCCCACTCTCCTCATATAAGGTGCAGCTTCCAGCACATTCTGGGGATAAATTAGCACCATTTTAAAGACCTCCTCACACAGGAGGTGCTACCATCTGAGGAGGTGCACCGAGGAGTATGTGACGGGAGCGCGAGGGTTGGAATGTTAGCATGTTGTCAGCTGGGTTAAGATGCTCGGAATCATTAGTGTAGTGACAGGAGAGGAGAGGACACAGAACACACAACCTTCTTGTCGTCACATGTTTGAACCAGAATAAAATCAAGGAAAGTGCATTTATTCCAAGAGGCCGTTGACTACAATCATGTCTGTGTTAAGAACATAAACAACAAGCAGTTGAACCACAGACAGTTCCCAGAGTCTCTGACACAATGATGGGAAACCCTCACAGAGTTGCAGCTTAAATAAGGTCCATGTTCTGTGACGTCAACAACTGGACACAAGTGACCATTCAATCAGAGATGAAGTGGACAAACGTAACAGGGAACGCTCCCCGTCTCACTGGATCCCCTTCGATGTGACCCAACTGTCCAAATAAAGAAATAAATAACAAATACAAAGTCAGAGAACAGTTTAATTTCATAATAATAATAGTGAAACCTTGGGATAAGAAGAGATACTGACCCACCACTCCTGGTCCTCCTCACCATCCACCACAATCACCTCACCCTCAGTGAAGGTCAGCTCGTCGGGGTTGTCGGCTACACAGTTGTAGATGGCTTTGACTCGCTTGGGCCTCTGTTTCTGAAAGAACCAGAGAATCTGTTTATACCCAAGTTAATGCAGAGAACAAACCACAGAAGAAATCTGTCTTCAACTGTCACTCCATCCCATGCAGACAGTTTCAGAGGGACAGACAGACTGCAAGACAGGACAGCGGATAGAACTGTATTAATCCCTCAGGAGTGTCACAGGGGAAATTATGGATATAAAGAGTTGGTTGGAGAGTGGTGAAGATGAATGGAAAGTTCAGACAGATCATCTTTACCAATTATTATAATAGTAATAGTATAAATAATAGTAGTAATAATTTGTACTACAACTAATAATAAAAGCGGTAGTACTGGCATAGCGGTTAAGGAAGTGGACTTGGGTCAACAAAGTTTCGGGTTCCAATCCACTGAGGTGTTCTGAGCATAACACATTCCTGACCCACAGAACTTCCAGTGGGCTACTGTGAGGCAGGGAGTCTCACAGAATGGTGCAGTGTGATTTGGGTGGCAGTTGTGGAGACTGCTGCCAATCCAGTAGAAGATAAGAGGTATTTGGTTTTGTTTGTTTCTTTATTTAA
>JAFBJS010004349.1:54273-132297 GCA_016785265.1 Paraplagusia blochii
GTTTATACCAAAGTTAATGCTGAGAACAGACCACAGAAGAAATCTATCTTCAACTGTCACTCCGTCCCATGCAAGTTGAGAAGGACAGACAGACAGACTGCAAGACAGGACAGCAGATAGAACTGTATTAATACCTCAGGAGTGTCACAGGGGAAATTATGTTGGTTGGAGAGTAGATAGAGATTGGTGAAGATCAATGGAAAGCTCAGACAGATCATCTTTACCAATTATTATTATAAAATAGTATAAATAATAGTAGTAATAATTTGTACTACAACTAATAATAAAAGCAGTGGACTAGCTGTGGAGACTGCTGCCAATCCAGTAGAAGATACGAGGTATTTAGTATTTTTTTAATTTTCTTTAAAATTTGATTATCTTTAAATGTAAAATTAAGCAGCTCTAAAATAATCAGTTATTCTGTTTTATTACTTACCACAAAAAGCATAACCTTTTTACCATTTAACAATGTTGTTTATTAATCTACATCGTACAGAAGATTGACGACCAACAGCTGAGAACCTGAGACTGCAGTCTTATCAAATACATTTTTAATTCGACCAAGTGCAGTCTGTCATCCATGGCAGTGTAAATAATTACTGGACCAATCATATGGAGCCAAAAATAACTTCAATCTCAGTGTATAGTAAGATTTGTGTCTTCTAAAAAAGAGACCATAAGGTCTACAAGTAAAAAGGGAAACTACAGCCACACAGACTTCAGATTTGTTCTGAACAAAACCCCGTGGGTGAAGCTCTGTGTCTGAGCTCCACAGTGAGAGTACAGGAAGGAAATGAACATCCTGATCGGACTCTGGAAACACTAAGACAATAAGTCGGAGGCGACGGGGGGGCGAAACTGCAACGCACTAATCAAAGAATGAAGCTGTTAAATCAGCAGCCGGTGACTCAGGGAATGAAATAGCTCTTCACACACATCAATGTGTTTGTTTGTGTGTGTGAGAGATTACGAGAGGAAAGAATTCAGGACTCACTGGGAAGGCTTTCCTTGGCATCGGCGCTGGAGGCAGAGACTGACCTATGGAGTTCTTGGGACATCCTGGCACTTCCTTAGCTGGAAAACGAAGAGCAAAGAAGAGAGAAAACATGAAAACACAGACAATGAATCCAGATGAAGGGCAACCACATCTATTGTAAAATTGACCAATTCAAGTAATGTCAAAACATGTCTCATGGACCATGTGACAGTCGTCAGCCTGGTTCTCACCTGGTCTCTCGATGGAGTGCGTTCGATTCAGTGGACTCCTGTTGAAGTTTTTGTTGTCGTTGCTGCAGAATGGAGAATACACAGGTTTACTAACACAGGAGCAGTACTACAGTAGACAGTACAGTAATACTGCAGTGCTACTGTAAATAAACAGTTTCACGCTCTCTATTTCTTACCCTGCAGGAGATTTTGGTTGCATAGCCCTGGAGCCCAGAGGTGCCTGGCCTGACTTGGACTGGATGTTCATAGAGTCCAGCTTTATGACTGGTGGAGGACCTAAACCTGGGACACATCAAAACACACGTTACTTTAGCCTCACTGTAACCTTCTAACACTCTAACACTGACAAGCATTTAATATATAGATCCTGAGTTTCAAGGTTTAAATCATAGATAATTGGAACAGTGGTGGCCCAGTGGTTAAAGAACCAGACTGGGGTCCACAGGGTTCCAGGTTCAATTCCACCAACTGCCCCCCCACTAATAGCTCCCCTGGTGCTCAAAGCTGCATGGAATTCACTTTGGTGATGGGTTAAATGCAGCGGTTACATTTCGTTGTGGGCAGTGGTGTGAATCACAATGTCACAATGACAAGGAGTTTCCTTTCCTTCCTTTCTTTCATGATTTTCATTTTAGGGAAAGACTGTGTTGAGTTCACTGACCTATAATTATCATCAAATAGTGTACATATATTTATAAGATGAAGAGAGAGTAAAAAGTGAATTCAGATTGAAGAGAAAAGACTAAGTTATTGATGAACAATTAAAAAATACAAAAAAAGTCCCATCACCACTGACTTCCTCAATTAAACAAGACAAACAATTTAAAGGGAGAACAAATTAAAGCAGTGTTGTGAAAACAGAAGATATTAGGAGACGAGAATAACAAAACAGTTCCATTGATGAAATTACAACTACAAGTTGTAATTAAAAAAACTCAATTTACCCCAAAACTATAAAATAAAAGATTGTAATAATTGCAATAATTTTGCATCCTTCAAAGGGACAGAGACAGACAGGACAGGTGCTTTCATACCTGCAGTGGAGGTGAGTCTCAGCGGAGGAACAGGTGGGTGCATGTTCGGTGGGTCTGAGGACGATCTCTGCCGCCCCATCATGTCTGCTGAACCAGACTTCCAGCTGCTGGACATGGACGACTGACTGACTCCCCCCAGACCAGATAACTGGACTGAGAGACATAAGGAGATGGAACGAGAGAAGACATTAGGAGGACAAGAGGACTGAAGTGCACTCTGCCAGTGTCCACTTAAAAGCCCTGGCCGTTTGAGTGTAATTGAGAAGGACATTTAATGGGGGGAGGGAATGTGCAGAATGTGAAGAAGGAGGTCTGTGGAGAGAAGCACAGCTGCTGGTTTCTGCCCAGCTCTCATGGCGCTGCTCCAGACAAACACTCATGTTATTAAAGACGTGCTGTGGTGGACGTGTCACAAGTCTTTACAACTACAATCAGATATTTGTAACCAGGAGATTTAGGCTTTTATCTGAACAAGTTCCAGATTTTATCATAAATACATTTAAAGTCCTCCGCTCAACTGCGACAAAGGTTGGGTTAGTCATCTGAAACGTTTGGGTCGTCATAATAAAGCCTGTGTCAGCAACTTTTCTGGGACAGCAGCTTGTTCATCTGTCAGCCCATGTGACTTTTTTTTCTGCTTGTGTTCTTTAATCCAAGACAGAGGTCAAACTGTCCATATTTCTCTGCAGATGGAATAATTAGGTTGGATCCCTTGAGCATAATTTCATTAATTATTTTCCCAGGACAAAAACAAAGTCACATCTGGACGTTAAAAAATAAATAAAAAGTGAAAAAGTGTGATGTTTTTTGTCTTTCTTCAATTCCTAAAATTAAAGGGTTGGATTCAATTAAACAGGCCAAAGTCAGACTTAGCGTATAAGCTAACAGTGACTGAAACCTGCAACATTTTTTTGGCGTTGCACTATGCGATTCTTCTTATTTCAATTATTTTAATGTGGTAAAAGAAAAAGCTTATTAATATTTTATAGTAACGCCACCTACTGGACAAAGTCAATACGACATGTTGGTCTTTTTTTTTTAATTTGCCCACCAGAATTTTCCAAATTATACTATTGATTTACTGTACCATTTTTTCACTGCCCTTTCTCTCCAATGCCCAAACCTAACAGCAGTTTAGCATGTGAGCCTTCATTGCATGACTTTTATCTTTTATCATTTAATTATCTTTAGTCATTAATCTTTGCAAAAATAATCAAATCTATCTAACCCAGCCCCCATGTAAAATTTCAGGACCCAATGTGGCCCGTGACTCACATTATTTACCCATTTAATCCCACATATATTCAAGCCTTTAAGATGTCTGACTCTGTCTCTATTATCGGTGACATTTTCTTTTCTTTACCCAGGTTTCTCGGGGGAAGTGGCGGACCAGAGGTGACGCTCTGATTACTGTTAGCGTTGAGGATGGTCCCGTAGGTCTCGTTGTTGACCAGGTTGGGCATGAAGGCTCGCTGTTTGTCCTTGATGAGGCTGATGGCGTCACGTGGACCATGGGTGGAGTTACTGCCCGGGGTGTAACAGCTGACCGGGCGTTCTTCTCTGCGGAGAGGACTGGGCTGGAAAAGCATGATGGGAAAATTACTTGTACCATGCAATACAATTTGATGAGAGATAGTTGGTTATTTTGTGGTCATTTTTCCTTATTAATTAATCTGAGGTTCTAATCCACCAGCTGCCAGGTTGCCACTGAGATGCTCTGACCATAGCACTGTCCAGACTCACATAACTTCCAGTGGGCTCACCACCCACAGGATAGCTCACAGTATGGAGCAGTGGGTTTTGGGTGGTGCCAGCTGCCCGTGTGACCAGGTATAGGAGTATGGTATAGTATTTTTTATTTATCTTCATCTACTTACCGGTCGCTGGGGCAGCAGTCTCCACAACTACCACCCAAATAACACTGCATCATACTGTGAGCCTTCCTGGGCATGGTCAGCCCACTGGAAGTTATGTGATTTTAGGACAGTGCTATGCTCAGAGAACCTCAGTGGCAACCAGGCCAATTCTAACCTGAAGCCTTGCAGACAATTAAGGGTTACTCCATAATGTTCAGTTTGTAAAACGTCAAGACAATGACGTTCAAACCAAGAATTGCGAGAAAACCTAAACATATCAAGGGAGAGACGAGTAGATAACTACCAGGATGCAAATGTTTGAACCAGGAAACAGCGCTAGTAATGCAAAACTATGAAAATATTATATTTAGGGATAGCTCACCCGTCCATAGTTCGACATTGTAAACATTTTCAGACTAAAAAAATTCCAGATTAAAATATCAAATGAAGCAACTAGTCTGTCCAATTTACCGTTGCACAACAGACACTATTGCATGTTAGAGAAGAAAGGAAGATTTCTGAGTAAAAGTACAAAAGTATCTAAATATGTTGTGATTAAATATCAAGATCATATCTTAAAACATTTAACTTCAACACAAAGTCTCCCACCTTCTCATCCAGGTCTTCATCACTCTCGTCCAAGTCTTCATGCTGAAGACACCACTCGTACTCCACGTGGACGTGGCCATTAAACTTCCCGGCCAGTGCTTGGTTTAACTGTAGGTACATATAAACAGACCAATGTTTGCAAGTGTGTTTTTTTTACTGGGTGAAAAAGAAATAGTTGGTAAAACAAATATAATCCCACCAGTTCTTCACACTGCAGATGTTTGAGCCTGCGAGCGATATCCAGTGGCGTCTCTCCGGCCTCGTTAGCTTAAAGGGAAAACAAGAGACACTGTTGTATTCAGATGTGAAATAAAAGCAAAAGAAAACTCTCTGGTGAGACATGAGAAATCAGTGATTAGACAGTTTCCCACACGGTGCATCCCTGTGGTTTCATTCTCTCCCTCCTGCCCCTTGTATACATTAACTGATTGTGTTGTTGTTGTTGTCAGAGTGAAGCAGATAAACTAGTGCTGGGAGAAAAACGTTGGCAGGTCCAATTGGCAAGGCTCATGTCTGTGGGAACTGAACGCAAACTTGGGACAAAAGGAAAAAAATAGTGTAATTCCTTACCAATCTCTATGGTAGCTTTCCCCCGCAGCAGCAGTTTCAGACACTCACTGTTGTCGGTCAGACAGCAGTAATGTAGAGCCGTGCTGCCTTTGACTGTTTGTTTGTCCAAATTTAGGCTGTGAGGAGACACAAACACGCAGAGGTCACTTTGAAACAAAAGGCAGAGAATGACGCAACACTTCTGTCTATGGATGCTGCTGTGTATGTAGTAAAATATCCATCAGTGTTGCATTAACAAACACTACAAACTCATCTTCTTACCTGAATGTATGTGGAAATTATATGGGAATAAAACAAGGAAGATGAAGTGATGAAAAAATATTGACCACATCTAACCACTGCAGTCTTTCTGTCTACATCAATGTCTCTATGTCTCCCTTGCCCTTCCTCACAGCCTCTCTCAGTCCAAAAAAAAACACCCTTATAAAACACTAATATTTTTGAGCCAAGAAATAGGAAGGCATATACATGCATATACATATATATACACATACATACTGTACATATATACATATACATATATACACATATATACATATACTGTATATATGTATATATGTGTATGTATATATATATTTATATGTATATATGTATATATGTGTATATATGTATATATGTGTATATGTATATATATATGTGTATATGTATATATATAAGTGTATATATATATATATATGTGTACACATACACATATTGTATATGCTGTGTATACATACGGGAGCATATGCTTTTGTCTATATAGGGTTTTGTATATGATGTTGCACCAATAGCATATTTTTTCGTTCGTTTTTCCTCCGTTCAAATCATACAGAAAAAGTAGAAATATATTTCTGGGTTAAATTCTCCAGTAAAACCAGTAATAATGAAACATTTCCCCCATATTACACTCAGTCAAATGTTCATACCTTCCTATTTCAGGCGTTACTTGTTTCTTGTTTCACCTGTTCTGAGTGAGGAAGTCAACAATGTGCAGCGAGGTTCGATCCACCAGTCTCACTGCCAGGTGCAGAGCCGTCTCCCCTTGTTCCTGGAAGGAAGACACCTGTTGAGAATCATCATCTACTGTAATATTTACACTCATACACTGGTTTGTGCTGTAAACTAACATGTCCGTTGGCCAAAGGTATGGGCTCCATAAGGTCCAGCCCTTCAGCGTAGACCTGGATGAGGGAGAAAATATCCCGGGCCTTCACTGCTTCACACAGTGTGTGGAGGCGCGACGTAGCATCAAGGCACTTCTTCTTGGCGAAACGTTTCTCTGTGTATTTGGCTACGATGAAGTCTTTCCTTGCCTGCCTGGGGAAGGAGTAAAGAAGAGGACGGTTCAGGTACAGCTGACAGATACTAATCTGGGCCATGAAGAAACAGAACTTTCATACATTCAGCTTCAGCCCCTTCAAACTCTATAGTGTTGATGCTGGAGTTGGAGAATTCTAGTTTTAACATATTGTGGTTTTTCTATTACACAACAGTTTTATTGGTTTCAGCCTGTCAGGAAACCAGCAGGGGTTTTGGTTACGTAGGGAGGGTGGGTTCAGATTTTTACTGAGTGTATTTTCTAACATGGACACATGGGAGACAATAACATCGTTGCCATAAATTATGTTTATTGTTTTCTATGTAAGTAGAGTCACGGGTCATTGGGTGCATATTTAATAGACCTTTACCAATGATTCATGAAGAAATATGTCAGCACAGCAACCATTAACATTATGGTGACATTATATGTATATTAAATCATTCATCATTGTAATACAATACATCTGCATATAGTATGTAAATATACAAACATATCAGAAAAAGGTGGTGAGTCTAAGCTTTTATTATAGGCAATTTATTTATATTAAAAAAGCTTCATTTTTGTATAACAAATTTCATTTTGTTTAGGCACTGAGTATAGTAAAATGAAATGTTATGTTTTTGACAAAAAAAAACATTTGTTAGCAATCTTATGTTTAACATCTGAAGAAAAAAAGAAGTTAGCTTAAGCCTTTTTAAGGCAATGTTATTAATGTAACTGTATTGTTTCTTGTACAGTTTGTTTTTCTTGTCAAAATTCCTTTCATTCTGACATTGTGATACACATCATTGCACACAAAAAACGAAAAACCTTTGTATTTAAACCATCACCAAAGTAAATGTATTTTTCTGAAGGATACTTTCAAGCAACAATAAAGTTATATCTATCTACCTTCCTACCTACCTACCTACCTATCTATCCATCTATCCAAGTGGACAGCGGGCATGTGAGCCATGCTCACTGTGCACCTCAGTGATACTTAAGTGTGCACCTCAAGGGCGGTGGTGGGTGGTGCTGAGGAGCTTTTAGCATAGCACTGTCCAGCTCACTCAAAGCTGTCCACTGTTCACTTTGGTGATAGGTGAAATACAGAGTTTACATTTGGTTGTGTGCAGTGGTGTTGATCACAATGTCACAATGACAAGGAGTTTGTTTTCCTTTTCGAACTTGGCAGCTCGTGGAGTCAAACCTGGGACCATCCAGACCCAAGTCTGCTCACTTTACTGGCAAAAAGTGTGTCAGTAAATGTTACGATTTGTCACAGGAAACAGTTCACTGAAAAATCCCATTCTTGTACAAACTGCGTGGGATACTTTAATCTGCCTTATTGATATGCGCTGTATCAATGGGTGAATTGAGAATCGTGTGAATTGAGAATCGTGTGAATCAAGAAATGATTTGGAATCGGATCGGAACGTGATACAAATACTTCGTAGAGAGTAGTGACAGCCCAATATTTACATACCTAGGATATGTATCTACTGCATATTAAATATACATATACAGTATACATATATATATACATTTACACATATTTATCGACATATAACATATATGTAAATATATGTACATAGACTTATATGCTGCTTTTCAATAAAAAGAAAAATCAAGCAGTGTTCAACATTAGAGATGGTTGTTAGAGACAGTCAGAGGAGTGACTTACATGTCACTGGCTGGGTTGGGTTTCACCACATTTTCAGCGCCTAAAGAAGCCTCCATGATTTCATTAAAGCCTGCATTCCCAACATTCTTGGCTAGCTGTGGAGCACAAGGACAAACACACATGCGTATTAAAATCAAGTCTTCTTTCAAGCTGCACACTATGGGCATCTCTAACAGGACGCCACTCCATATGTGACGTTCTGTTTAAGTGAACTACACCCATGTGAGTGCGGTCTACACGCCTGGCGTCATAGACAACCGTCACTGGACACATTTACTCCAGGATTTCCCACAAATGCCAGGATGTCTCCACCAAATGGTGATTAGAAAAAGCCAAAGTTAATCCCAGCTATTCTGGGTGAACAGACCGCTGAAGGTCTCTGAGAAGACGCTAATTAAGGAGGACAGTGTCCAATTAGGTTTTTAATAGAAGGACTTTGTGGACGCCAGAGGCCATTTACCAAGAGCTCCGAGGTGCTGAGTACATCCAGAGTCAGAGACTGGATCCTGGAGTAGTGGACTCCCAGCTCCCTGTGGATCCCAGAACATTCAATACAGGTGAGGATGCCCAGGTTGGTGGACAACCACGTAGGATCTGAGACACAAGACAAGAACATATTTCTTTATTTTTATTTTGTTGTTTATTTTGGATAAAACACATGAGTTTTCTGACTGACTGGGTGCCAAAAGGTTTAAGCTTCAAATAATAAAAGTATATTTAGCTAATTTTTTAAATTTTATCCTAAATTTTATTAATTTTATTTAAAGTATAGTACAGTACTGTATAGATAGTCAGTCTATCCATGAAAAAGTAGAGGCAGTCCTCTACAGCAGTGTTCCCCAACCTTTTTTGCACCACGGATCGGTTTATGTGTCGTACTATATTCACGGACTGGTCGTTAAGTTGTGGCAGATAAATACCCCTTAATAAAATTTAATTTCTGGTGTTTTGAAATATATACCTTTCTATAAAATCTTCCTACCCATATTAACTGTACATGGGCACAACAAGGATTTCTCAAGTGCACACAGCCTATAACTTGCATACAAATGCACACCTATGCTACCAGACACGCATAAACGTTAGAATCTTGTATCAGTGATTCTGCGTCATTTTAAGTTTATTGTTGTTGTCTTTGCTGAGAAAATATTTCCTAATCAAATATAGTTGCATTATTGATGATAGAATCCTAGCCATTCTGTTGTTCAGTTCTTTTGTTGATATGGGTATGGATCAAGTGGAAGTAATAGACAGATGGGGCCAAAAGGAAACATTATTTCTCTTTGGCCCAGCACCAATTCAGCCATAGACCCGTACTGGTCCTCGGCCCAGAGGTTGGGGACCACTGTATTACAGTATTTTAGATTTCAGTTTATTTATTTGAGTGGGCTCAACCTTCAAATACAGGAATGAACACAGGTATGTTAGCACTTCTTCCCATCTTTAAGTACCAACGTACAGTACTAGTGAGTTTAGGAACAAATCAAAAGCTTCATGTCATACTTTTCCTTTTGCTTGTTTGCTGTTTTATTATAGAGACGTTGGAGAACATGAAGAATGTCTTCCTTGTTTATTGGCTTCAGCCATTATATGAGTAATTTTCTGTAATGAACGTAATAATATTGGCAGTGAAGTTCTCCCAGGAATTTCAGTGCATCTCTGCAAGTGTGGTGCGTGAAAATGGTGATAATTAAACCACAAACCAACTTCATTTTCAAACCACAGTGAAATCAATTCTAAATCTTGTCCTTAAGAAAATAAATCAGTCAGACTCTCTGGTCCAGGGACAATAGAATCTGTGAAGTTTGACTTTTGCCTTGACTTATGAGTTTTTATTTCTCTGTTCCACTCACTGGGCGCTCCACAGTCACAGCACATGTCGTTTCCTGTCATCCTCTTCACTTCTCCCAGGATTGCCTTGGTTAGCTCCTGCACTATGTTGTTTTCTCCGACCCGCTGATCACCTTTGAAGGCCTGGTTCAAGGCCTCCTCCTTACTGTTCTGCAGCACTGAGATCCATCTGGAGGGAGAGAGAAGATGGAAAAAGCAGATGTGATAAAGGCAGGGACGGAGAGGAGGTTATGAAACTGGAGTAGGAGGAGGTGGAAGTGAAAGACGAGGTCAAATGGCTGACGGGGTGTGATGTAGGAAGTGCGTAGAAAGTGCTGGAGGTGGTAAACAGGATGTACTTAGGACACAACGCTAACACACACAAGGACACACATGGGACACTTACATCTGACAATCCTGATCATCTTCAGCCTGGAAGTGATACGTCCTGTCGTCTAAATGAAGAACAGAAAAGTATGCAAGGATAAAATGAGGAGCATTAAAGACCGACTTAAAGGCAGTTAGAGTTTGTATGACACTAACATATTTATTCTTTTTGGTCTTGGACAAACCCTGCTGACATTTAGCATTTTCACTGCCTTGGCATTTCCATGTATATTTAATATATGCCCTTTTGGACTTGAGCTCATACAGTGGAGCATTTATCCTCCTGTCTTACACACAGGTAGGAGGTTGGGGGTTTGAGATCCATCCAAACCATATACTCCATAGCACCACATGCGGATCGCAAGGGCCTCCCACTGGTTTACCCCATGGTGGGAATATAGGATAAAACTAGTTTATTTTCCTCACTATTTTCTATATTGCAATGTGGCCATCTTTCATTCTTCTTCACGACACATGCAAAATGGTTAACCAAACATAGGAAGTATATTGTGATGTGTCCATCTACCATGATGCTAATTTATGTTGTTCCGGGGTAGACATCATAAGCACACAATTCAGCCAGAAGGTGGCAGTATTTTAGCCCAAATTCTTGTAGCAGCTTTTTAAATTCAACGAACAAGATGTGTGGTTGGAGTGTTGGGGGAAAATGCAGTAACTTTAGAAAAAAACAACACATGAAGTATACCAGAAAAAACATGATAACAAATTCTGACAGTAAATAAAGTCTACAGACTGGTGGGCCAACTCTAGTACATGATTAGATCCTATCTCGTGGGCCAGATGTAATTACACTGCAGGCCAGATTTGGCCCCTGGGTCTGAGTTTGACACCTGTGGTTTAAGGTTTAATGGAAGCATAGCCAAGAATTCTTTTAACTTTTTGGTTATCAATAGCTCTAGCAATTCCTACAGATACAAATACAAATACAAACAAAAATATATAAATAGGTTTCATTCCCTTGGACTTCATAAGCACCGACTGCATAGGAAACGTTAGAGGAAATGAAACCTACGTGAGATGAGGTCGAAGCTCCGTTTCTCCTCAGGGTTGTGTTTCACCTGGCAGGTGAGTAGGTTCAGTTTCGCCGGCGGTCTGTTAGCCTAGCACAGACAAAAAGGCAGCACAGCATTAATGAGTGAGTAAGTGTGTGTGTGTGTGTTATGCATCAGTGTATCTACGGGAAGCTGACACCAAATAAAACATGTGATAAGCTACACTGTCTGAGACAAACACTTGCACTGGTCGGAGGAGCAGAGTGGACTAGAGTCATATCTTTATATTTTTATATGGCACCAGAGATGAAGCTACGTGAGAAGAATGTTAACTTGTCAACTGCTGTTATCTCTACTGTGAGCTGTTGATCTGCAGCCAGGACGCTGAGGTGACCAACAGTAAAAGAAAAACAGATCTGTGTCCGTGAGCATGGGAGTCTCCATCAATCATCACTTCTGTGTTTTTCCCAGTCAAGATGAAACTGACTCACGGTGCCATGTGAGATGGTCAGGTATCCATTCTTTGCTGTGCATTTCCTCTTCTGCCAGACTTTCCTCAACCTGCAGACACAACAACAGAATCAGCTGATCATGTTCACAGTGACTTGATAAAAATCTCATGTTATCATATGTTGTTTTGAATTACAGGACAAAGGTTTTATTTTCATTGCATAATATAATAAGAATTATAAGGACTATTATAGTTTGCACCATTGGCTGCCAGAGGGCCTCATTCAATTCCTTCAATTATAGAAGTTTTTTTGGTTTTAAGAAAGAGTAGAATTTTAATTTAAAGGAAGAATCATGGCATGACAAGATTTATTCCCTACTGTTCACTACTAGACTAGTACCAGGAGTAGTAGTAGTAGTGAGAAAAAAAAAATCTACATAGAAAATGACTGCAGCCTTCCATGTGACAGAAAGTAACTATGTATCCATTCGCCCATACGTCTAAGTATCTATATATTGATCCTGTCGGTATTTCCTTTCAAATTCAATTTCCATGTTAGTGTCTGTAAAAATAACTCACCCATCACTCTTCTTGTACAGATACCCACTCCGCTCTGTCCCGTGCTCCTTGTTGCCCTGTGGTTGGTGCAGGCTGTAGGTGGTGCTCTGGCGCACCTGTGAGTCCTGGGGAAGGAAAGACAGACGAACGGAGAGACAAACATGTTTCAATGCAATTCGACTGTTACACAAAAAAACCAAAGCAACTGTTGTAAGATTGCAAGAGATTTAAATACGAGTAGGATCTTCTTTTTAATGAGGAAAAGAAATATCATATATTATATATCTTGTCTGACATTATTATATGAAGTCCTGGTCCCAGTCCTGGGACAGATTGGACAATACAATACAATGGGCAGGACAGTAAGTACATCTACACTGGACTATTGGACTTAAAGTAAATGTTGATAAAGGACTGTAAACTATTTTTTTAAAATGATTTGGTTTGTGCAACTAAATTATTTATATTCTGAAAAGAACAGTTGATGATTTCGCTTGCAACCGTCAAGAAGGCAATGACTGAAACCCCAACTCTGTGTTTTTATGTTATACTTTTATTTGTCAGCAATAGGAGAAATACGACAATCTTTGGGATTGGCATCATGATTTATCATTTATTATTCTGAATCTAATGTATAATTTGACAGGTGAGATGATAGCATAATGCTGTAGATGAATGGAAGAGAGGTTACAGCATCTGAAGTAAGCACAGGACGTAAACAGCTTTAGGAATCACTTACTCTCCTAGCCTTGTTTCACAAAAGGCGGAGGCAGCGGAAGAAAGAAACAGAAACAGGAGGGTAAAATAATGCAGCAAATAGGTCGACGGACATGTACAGATCTCTTCAAGTCATTGTGATAAAAACTGAAAGCAACATTAAAAAAAATTTAAATAATGTTTAGGATTAGTTAGCTTGGTTTGCTTTCATCCTTTGTGAGTGTGTTACCTCTTTCTGCTCCACCTGGAGCGCAGACTTGAGGACGTCCCGTAGCTGTGTCAGCTGCTTCCTCTCCTCGTCCTGGACCTGCTTTATCTGATGCAACAGGTGAAAACAGTAGAAACATATTTAAAAACAGAACCATTTGAAGAGAGACAAAAAGGAACGAATAAGAATAAACATGTAAGATTTGCTGATGTTCTCACCGTGTGAAGATCTGTGGCCAGTTTCTCAATGGAAGGCTTCAGGTTGTCAACAGCTTTCAGGCCATCCTGGAAGAAACTGACACACAAGCAATTTTTAATTTAACTCTTTTTTTTGTAGATTTACGGGTTGAAGAGTTCAGGTCTTACTTGCACTGTGCGTGGAAGTACTTGATGAGGTTCTGCAGCAGGTCCACACCCTTCTTTATTTTGATCTCATTCACTTTGAGAAGATACTGTGAAAACATTTTTTAAAGCCAAACCAGTCATGTTAGCCTTTCTGAGAAGAAAGAATCCATAGAATGGCTAGGATTCCATTATCAATAATGCAACTGTATTTGATGAGGACATATTTTCTCAGTGACGACAACAATAAACTCAAAATAATGCAGATAGATTTAAACTGTTTGCATTGATTGATACAAGATACTAACCTTGTATACCAGTCTGTTAGCAGATAATTTTAGACTGTGCACTTAAGAAATCCTTGTTGTGTGCATATGACCAGTTAATTCGGATAGGAAGATATTATACGTAAGAAAATATTTAGGTACACCGGAAATTTAATTTTATTAAGGGGTATATATCTGCCACAACTTAATGACCGGTCTGTGAAAAAGGTACCAGACCGGTCTGTGGCGCAAAAAACACTGAAGAAGGAAGGAAAGCAAACTCATTGTGACATTGTGATTCACACCACTGCACACAACGAAATTTGACCTCTGTCTTTAAACCATCACCAAAGTGAACAGTGGGCAGCTTTGAGCGCCCTGGGAGATGTGAGTGGGGACGGTGCCATGATCAGTGGACCTCAGTGGTAACTTGGCAGTACGGGGATTTGAACCGGGGGCCTTGCTAGTTATTCCAAATGTGTACATTTATTAAGACATTCTTTGTGACCTTCAATGACGAAAACTATTCAGTTAAGATCCACCATTTGTTTCCCATTATGGCTCACAAGCATTTTTTGTACTCTATATGTACATGCATCTGTTAAATTCACAGGTTCCTCAGAGCAAATTGAAGAGATAAAAAAAAGTCAACTGAGTCAACTTTCTGTGTGGTCTACACTGCTGTTCAGCGCACAGGTTACATTTTCCTACATATTTTTAACACTGCTGAATTTGTAACCTGGGAGGTCCCCAGATGCAGAGAAAGGGAGGCTCTGGAGACTATTATTTTTTTTTATCTCCTTGTGACACAGAGGTGGATGATCCAGAGTAGGAGCTCAAATGTAACCCCGTTTTTGTGATGTGTTTGTATGCAAGTTAAAAGAAATATTGTTTTCCTACCTCAGCAGCAAATTAAAACATTTACTAAAGATTTTCATACATTTCTCATGACAGTTTGTTGACGAGAACTGACCTCGCACATTTGCAGCTGAAAGAATCTCCTCTCTTTCTCCATTTCTTCAGCGATTTCTGCTCCGCTAATTTCCGTCCTGATCATCCCGTGCTGCCTCGCATGCTCCTTCTTCTCCTTCTCTATTTTGGTGCTGCAAGGAAATTACATTATGGCAGTTATAAACCAAAAGCAAGCAACTATCAGTGGGATTTCCATTAACAGACGTGTGGGTTTGTGTAAAATCAGCCATATTTCCTCACAAGCAAATATGATTGGAGTGGAAGTGGAAATATAAATCTGCTGCTGTGCTCATGAAAGAGTGATGGCTCTGTTTTTGATTGTTTATAGTATATATTTGCTGACAGTTATTCCTCCGGGCTGACTCTACACAAAGACCATTCACTGAATATACGTCTCCCACACACAAACGCAAAACACACAGAGGAGAGGAGTTACAGTCCATGCAAAAGGGCATTCCATTTTTCATATGCTGTCTGTCTGACAGCATACCACCTGCAAAATGATGAAAGTGTTCTGTCCGCCCCCCAGAAAGACAGAACACAGTGATGAGTATATGCTTTATGAGCCCTTCAGCCTGGTTCGGGTTTATCTCTACTGACTCATTCTCTGAGGTTTCACTTCCACTGAGTCATACCTTCAAGATTAAGGAGCGAAACAGTAGGACAGCGAACAGCTGTTAAGGCTGAACTCATTTTACAGAAGACACAAGATGTTCAGCTTGCTGGCTAACAGAAAATCGACATATTGTCACCATGCGTTGCAATGCTACAATGGGTAGAGCAATGCTGACTCCACGTCACTCTTCAGAATGTCAAAAAACCTATGGGCGGAGCGAGGCCAGCCAAGTCATTCTGTGAGGTAAGTAATAAATGATAACGAAGCGCTAATCATTCATTCATTCATTTCCATCCACAGTCAGTTATCAGCTGATAGTTTGATTGCAGCAATCTCCTTGACTGTGGCCAAAATCACACTGCACCATACTGTGAGCTTTTCTGGAAGTGATGAGCCCACAGGAAGTTATGTTTGTCAGGATAAAGACTCACTTAATGCCATGTTTTAATGATTATAAGATGAATTTTTTGTTGCTGTGTTTTGTGCTTCCATACAGGTTGTTGGTATAATTAATACAATGTATACAATGTACATTACTCTACAATGGTGTTTTCTGTTTCATATGGTTGTAAGTTTATGACTTTTGGTGTTTTAGTTTGAAAATTCCTGCCTTAGCAAAGGTAAACACCAATATTATGAAACGATTAAACCTGCATCAATAAACATATTTTTATTTCTTTTTTAATAGGACTCCAAAAAGAGTTTAGTTGTAAGCATAGCATTTTAAAGGACTGTTTGTTCCTTACTTTGCTTTACAGTGAAGATGCAGGGGTTACCAAGTTGATAGTAACTTTATATTGTTGTGTAAAAAATATTTTTTCAAAAGCTTGAAATTTTTGCTAGCAAAAGCAAATTAATTTAACAACTATTTTAAAAACTATTTTATTATTTAAAAGCAATTTATTGAAACAAGCAACACATTTTTTTTAACTTCAAATCAAAATTCCTCTAATCAACAACACCATAATATCCACGTAGGTAACTTTGGCCATAACCTCTGAGGCCACATCTGAGATATACATTTGATTTTGCATTGACATCCTGTGTCATTTCATTAATCCTCAGCATTAATAGTGTTATATATTTGTCGGGGGTAGAGGCTGACAGAGAGACAGAGGTGAGACCAGGCTGATGGGCTGATCACCCTACTCACAGCAGCTCGACCAACAAATGAGGAGGAGGCCAAGGATCCACTCACTTTTAGTCCTGTCACTTCCAGTAGTGATAAATCAAAGAAAAATCAGCATAAAATAGACTTGGACCAGTTTTGGGCTCAGAAAATAAAAAAAAATAACTGCACCTTGGTTGAAATTACAGCACTTAAAGTGAGATGACCTCCATGAAAAGAGCTAAAAAGCAGATGTCGTGTACATATTGGATGCAAATGTTAAAAAAAATATATATATTTTAAATCAAATGATCTTATCCGTCAGTCTCTTTTCACACTGCACGCAACAGAAACATCAGTAACAACCAGAGGATTACTGATAAAATAAAGCAGTTTCAGAAGTTTCTTTTTTTTCCCCAAAAATAGCAGACTCTATTGATGGCTTGACTCTGACATCAATGGAGTAAAAAATAAAAAAGAATATTTCAAGGCTGAGAGGAACAGTCATGGCTGGATTTTCAGACGTCAGTACAAAGTCTGTACTGGCCAATCACAACAGCCTGGAGAGACGATGTATTACCCTTTCAGTAAAGAATGTCCTTTGCAGCTTGTAAGATACATGAAAATGCTATAAAAAGGGTCGTGTGTTCCCTGCATGCACAGTAACCATGGAGGAGTGGGTGTGGAGGGGACAGTGTGGGCAGGTTATTCACTTAAGAAGAATATCACAGGGAGAGGGTTAGAGGAAGAGTTAGTTAGGACAAGGGAGACTGAGACATGACATAAACCACAATAAATCAGTCTGTGTGTTAAACCATAGAGCTGTTAACAGAGCAGAAGATTTTCTTACACTTTTGTCTCATAGTCTTTCCAGGCTTTGTCAAAAGGCTTCTTCAGATCCTGGAAAAAAAAATGACACAAAAAAGAAAAAAGAATATTTATTAACTGACAGTTTAAGACATTAATTTCTCATCTGATAGCATGGAATTAACCAGTTCACTGACAGGCAGACAGAGAAAGACATATGGATGAAAACATTGCCAAATTTCACCATTTGATTATTTTTCCGCTCTAATGTGCCGTTTCATTAGCATGTCATTCACCAATGACAGATATGGTCACAGCTCATATAATCAATGACATACAGTATACAGTATAAAATAAGTTGTTCTCAAACCCTTTCCACAGGGAGGAATTATTTTTCTAGAGCCCCACATGTCCCCACAATGCAAATTCATTTGCTTCAAAACCTTAGTCATTTTTATTGTATCACTATCCTTACTATCTAACGTCTTTCCCTCTTGTTGAATTACAGAATTAAAATAAAAACTCAATGCCGTTTCCTCAATGACAAGTTTAAAAAAAAAATGTCCTGTGGACCTAAGCCCCACTTGAGGGACCACAGTGTTACAAGAACATCTCTTGATACATTTGACTAGGTTTAAGATCCGAGATGCTTCGGACAGGGACTGAGTGGTGGACTGATTCTCCATGGACTTCAGAACTGACTTCCAATCTCTTTGCCTACACCCAAAGTAAGAAGATGTCTCAAATGTCTATGAGACTTAATGTTTTCCATCTTTCTGTACTCACACAAGTCGTGCTGCTAAATTATTTTATTTTTAAGTTATTTTCATTTTCTTATGTATGTTATGCATTTTTTTTAAAAATATCCTTTAAAGGTAATTTTTTCAGATCACCTTGAAATTCAGTTCCAGAATCAGTACAGCTTTTTAACAGTTGCTAAACAAAGTGTTTAAAAAACACTATGCACACACGTGTGCTGTTGATTAAACAGTGATAAAGCAAACAGTGCAGTGATTGTCATTGACTTTCACACCGATCTTATGCGATAGAGCGATAATATCTGCTCCGTGCTAACAGAGAATTGCAATTAGGGGCGGGGGGTACTCAGCTAAGTTTGAATTCAATGATGACCAAAGTCCCATGACACATTTTCTAACCTATTATTTAGATTTCTGTTCAGTCGGTCGAACAGAACGCCAACAGAACTGCGCTCCCAAGGCTGATCTTCTATTTATGATCATTTGTGTCACGGCATCACGTGGTGGCTTGTCTGCAGAAAGGATGTGAGACATCTTCTCAACCAAGAGAAATATAGAAAACCATCTGAGACTTTGTATGAAACACCAAACAAAAGAAAGATATTTGAAAATATTGGCGAAAAAACAAAGCTGGTCAACAGAGAGGAAAGAGAGGGTGAGAGGAAGGAAATGTCAGGGCAGAGAGGAGAAAAATGGCAACAATGGCTAAAAATACATGACACTGGACCTTGCTGTAGAAAAGAGAGGCAGAGCAGTACAAGCTAAAACCCAGAGAGTCTCCTGGGAAAGATGATTCCCAGCCCATTGTCTGGCCAAATCCAAGGAACGGAGCTGAAACTTGTACCCATAAACAGAGCCCTTAAAATTTGTTAACATACACACTTTCTAATTGACAACAAGCAGGAGATGTGCAACATTTTTCTGATGAGAAAATTGTCAGCGTCCAATCTCAGCAGAGGTCACACCATGTTCTTTGACCAGTTGCTGAAGTCTGAGGGAAAATGAACCCAGTTTTTCCACCTCTTTCAACAACATTGTAACAATTAACCTTTTAGCCTTTGGAAACTGTTCCAGTTTCAACACATAGTGGAAAAGAAATTGAACTTTTACTGCTCCCTTCCCATGACATTACCTCCCTAACGCCCATCAAATTTAAACTCCCTTCATCAACCAGCAAACGCTTTGAATGAATATTTAAAACCTAGATATGAGGACAACATGCGAAACACAACTGCCTGATTTTTACAAAGTAAAACCCCCAATCATGCTGCAGGGTGAGAAGGACATGGAGGTACAGTGGATGAGGTTGGTTTTCAGTAAAAGTGATGACACACTGCTCAGTAGACGCCCTCTAATCACAGAGCCATTAGCAGCTGCCACCCCCAGGGTTGGTTCACTCAATGCTAAAAATAATGAATTAACACCCTCAATTACACACAGACCATGAACCATATGTGCAGAAGTGAATTCTTTTATTCACCGCCCTCAAGCACATGTCACCAGTACTGGGAGTACTTTCTCTTCCCAGTCTCTCTTTGTGACACTTATGTCAAACTCTGACTTCATAACTGTCTCCTTCCTCCACTGCCTGCAGTCTAAACAGTCTTGTCGTGCACTGTCTGGATTTCTTCCTCTGTCCACCGCTCCTAACAGGTAATTCTCCTTGGGGAATAAGCAAGATAATGATAGAGGAGGAAGAAAATAAGGCACCGCAAGGTAAGGAAGGACAGGACGAAAGACACGAAGTACAGATATAAAAAGAAAATCCATCCATGACAAGATTTCCTTGCAGCTAATCGATGGGGCTTATGGGACACAGGAAAGTCTGTGACATTTTATGTGTAAAGGAAAGGTTGGCAATACTCAGCAGCTCGTTAGCCCCCATGTCAATGGGGTAATGAGAATCAACCTAAGGCTAGCAGACATGACAGGCTGCCAAAACGGGGCTGAAAAGAGAGAGAGGCTGGAGGACAAGTTGAGAGTGAGAGCTATGGGGCTGCAGGGGGAAAGGAAAGGAAAGGAAAATGTGCAAAAGATAACCTTGGTGTGAAGAGGGAGACCAGGAGACAATAGCAGGAAACCATGGAGGAGAAAAAACCAACATGGCTGGAAAGAAAACACTGCAGAGTGAGACACAGAGGGGACAAGGGGCAAAAGAGCAGCTCAGCAGTTCAGAGGTCAAGACGCAGTCAAGTAGTCAAAGGGACAAGTTGTCTCCCTACAGTGCCCAGCCTCATCAGAGGGGCAGGCTAATCCCATCATGCACCAGTCAAAGTAGAAGCCCGCAGACACACCGCTTACAGACAGTAATGAGTCCTGATTGCATTAGAGAGCATCACAGACACTTGATGAGTCTGTCTGGGTCCAGTCCTGTGAGTCGATACCCAGTCGTCTCTCTGACCAGCTGATGTGAAGCATTAGTTTGTGTTGGAAGAATTTATACCTGGACTTTATCCCTGGACCTTTATATACAATTATCATGTACTGTAGGGTATATACATATAGAATCTTTCAAAACCTCTTCCTCTCAGTTGCACATTTGACCAACAACACAGACTGTTTGTTACATACCCCCTTGACTCCTTTCAGATCTCCTTTCAGCAGACTATCAAGGGGGAAGGTGATGATGTTGTTCATGTTTTGGAACTGGAGGAGGAGAAAGAGAAACAAAGTTAAAGAGAGGAGGGACTGACGAGTTGTGTTAATACCCACCAATTAAAAGAGTCAATGGTTTGTTTCTCAGTGAAAACTCTGAATTATACCCTGCATCTTGTAGCTACTGATAAAAAAATGTTTACACCAATGACACCCAGATTTTAAGCAGACCTAGAGTCATGGAAAAAATTATTAGACCACTCTGCTGTTTTCTTCAATTCCTTGTTCATCTTAATGCCTTGTTACACTAAAGGTTTATCACCTGGGGGAAACAATGAACACAAAACCATGCAGTGACTAAAAGCATTGTATTTGTCAGTACAATGTTATTGCTAGTGATGTAGGAACGGAAGTGATTTTTGTCACTGTCAATAAAACCGTGCAAAATGGTCAGAAATCAGCTCTGAAATTAAACTTAATTATGAGCCTTTTTTTGTTGTTATTGTATTTGTCCAGATTAATGTAGATTAAGTGGAAGCAGACTTTTAATTGGACAAGAAATTAAAGAAAGAGTGGTCTAATATTTTTTTCCATGACTGTATTATAAGACACAGGATTGTTTGAAGCCTATGTTCCAGCAAAGCTGCTGATTTTAACACTAACCTGATCTTGTGGAGATTATGCTAAGTGCCATTTAAGTAGCAGGGCTACACGTTTCAGCAAGCACACAAGAGGCTAAGGCTGGATTGGTAGCCTACCTCATTTGACCACATGCTCTAATGAATAATAAATCATCATTTTCAGCCAGATGCCTGGCTTATTATTATGACATCATTGATGTTGTAGTGGGCCGTGAACAGTGATGGCATTAGGCAATTAGTGCAAGTGAATTAACGCAGTTTGTGGTTAACTAAACTGCATCGCATTCATTACAGCTATGCAATGCAATAGTCTGGATTAGAGGTTTACCTCATCCACTGGGCTGAATACCAAGGATACCAAAATCAACAGTTTTACCACACTGTCACAACACTAAACATAAATTGATTCAACATCAATGACAGACACAAGTTTAGGGTAACCAGAAAATAAGTATAAGAGCGAAGGGATATAGGATAAAGTATCCCTGAAGCAAGTTGGCTAGACCAGTGATTCATTCTTTTTTTGTGTGGGACCACATCTAGAATTCACAACTGACTTTTTTTCTGGACATTTCTAGTTTTTCTAGCGTTTTACAGTGCTGTATTTGCTTAATTTTATTTATACACACACAAGTGAAACCCTTTAAAAGAATAATAAGCTGAAAAAATTATTACAAATTATTATTTAAATCAAATACTGAACATTCGACTCAACCCCAAGGTTAAAAAACAGAGATAGGATGGCAAGGACATAAATACAGAGACAACTACAATAATAGACTCACAAATCTGGATCAATCGTGCCATGTATTGATCAAGCTGCCACTGTAATAACATCCAAATACTCACTGTACTGTATCTGTCACATCTTTCTCTAAGAGTCAAAGACTGTTCTTAATAAGACTGTCTTCACAAAGTCTTGTGAAGACAAGAATTTGACTTCTTGTTTTCTTGTGTTACTTTATCTTCTAATCTGGAAGGTAAAAAAAACTGAAACATTTGGATTTTATCTTGCATTCTACTGAGTGACTGCTATTTAAAAAAGGTGTGAAAATATTAATACACACGCAAATGTCAGCATCTGACTCAAACAGAGATAAGGAGCAGTTGTATAGTTTTCCTTTTATTTTTCCTTTGCCCTGTTTTGGCCTTTAGTCAACTGAGCATTATAGCAGACTGGGATCAGACTGGAGGACATCCAGTATATATCTGTTGCTTAAGGATCCCTGGCTGCTCCACTGGAAACCAAGGCCGGCGGCTAGGTGTGTGTTTGTTAGTGAACACACACGCACACTCACACACAGACTCAGGGGAAAGAGGACAATTAGAGACCGGATGGAAAAATTTTTTTTTTTGTCCCCCAGGATTTCATGCACAGGTTAGAAAACAGTGCAGTGCAGTGCACTCACCAGGTTTTTGAAAAGTGCCGTGAGCTCCTTAGTGAAGACAGAAAACTTGAGGAAAGCCGAACCCAGATCGGGGTCATCTCTGTACACACAGTTTTCTCCAAATTTCTCCAGGGCCTGAGTGTACTGTTCTTCGTTCTCCACGTGGGCTGAGAAAAGACGAACACAGGTCAGCTTTGAACAAAGGCCAAAAAGAAACAGACCACTCCAGTCAGTGCAACACAAAAATCAATAGCAGTGAATTAATAATGAATGAAAACCTTCAAAAGGAACAACACTCTGCCTTTTAGTCTGATTGATCATCTCTGATCGATGCTAAAACCTGAATCAAAGCTCATTGATGATGTATTTTTATAACTCTTATAACTAAATTATTAAATTAGATTACAGGATTGATTTTTTTACAGCAGCAACTATAAATGTTAGATCAGCCATTTGACAAACGGGAACTAACTTTACCACAGTAGGAAAAAAACAAATATAAAGGATGTGACTTTTCTATAATACTGACCCTAAATCAGTGTCAAACTCAATCACACAGGAGTTGTTAGCCAAAGATGATTAATATTTTATGGAACAGACTAGTCAGAAATATTGTCTAGTCTGTAATTGACAACAAGATAACACAAAGCTCAAAATATAATTATTGAGCAAAATTATAATTTTAGAATAAGGAGCCAAAATAATAAAATATTTGCCTACCTATCTAATGATATTTTGTATTGGCTTTTTATTACAAACTCTAAAATAAGCTATGTTGGACCACATAACTCAATGAGTCAGGCCAGATTTGGCCCTCGGGCCTCAGGTTTCACATAAGCTGACAGGATGATTGCGCTGCACACCAGAGCATGAGCAAGATAACATTTAATGCCATTTGGGACAGTAGAACAGGTGGGAATAGAGTGTAGGGACGGTTGCTATGGCAACCTTCACTGGGATGTGACAGTGGCAGAGGGGGCTTGTCAAATGGAAAAGGACGCCTGGGACAGAGCAAGACAAGTAAAGACAAGGGATAGAGACACACAGAGAGGAGAGGGTAAAAATATGAACCAGATGACTTGAACTGCGATTTTCTGACTCAGCTCTTTATTCCAGACACTCAGAGAGTTACAAAACTGGAGAATATAACGTCTCTGAATGTACATCTGCAGATGCTGAGGAGGAGAACAAGAACGAAGCCAATGCAGGTTTTTTTTCTGGAAGAACAAATGAGTAAACAAACAATTTTTAATTCAATTTTTTATGTACTCAATAGTATATGCAGTTCCTTTATCATCAAAAAGGGAGAACAAGCAATACAAAATAAATAAAAGTGATGAATATTTGCATGGTAACTACTTTAAAAAAAACTGTAGTGTGTTTCTAGTAACCCTGTTATAACAATGTTTTTAATTCAACATTAATTTTTATTAATGTTATTACAAATTTTCATCCATATTTTAGTGCAGCGATTCTCAAAGGGTGGCTTACGACCCACTTTGGAGTTTTGAGTGTGTGGCAGGCCTTAGCTGGGGCAATAAAAAGTAAAAGATTTATAATTTTTTAGAATACATTTAATTGCCAGAACCAGTTACAGAATAATCTTTAAGAGTATAGTTTCTGAAGTGTTACACAAACTTTTTGCAGTAGTAGTTTGTAGTAGAAAAAGTCAGAGCAATATGAAACAATAACGGGATATGTTGTTAAATCTTGCAAAAAAACACAGTTTGAACCATTGTATATCAGTTAAGTTTATTATTAGAAGATATTATAAGAATTTTTTTTTTTCTCATACTAAATGACCCCGTATTATTTTTTCATGTTACCGGTAATACACTTAATTCTTTTTACATTAACATATATATGTCCGAGCTTTTTGGGGGCAGTGGTGGCCTAGAGGTTCAGGAACCGGAGGGTTCTATATTCAAATCCACCAACTGCCAGGTTACGACTGAGGTCCACTGAGAAAGGCATTTTTTAAAGCTGCCCACTGTTCACTTTGGTGATGAGTTTAATACAGAGGTCACATTCCACTGTGTGCAGTGGTGTGAATCACAATGTCACAATGACAAGGAAGTTTGCTTTTTTTCCTTCCTTACTTCCTCACGTCCTTCCTTCCTTCCTTCCTTACTTCCTTACTTACCATAGCAGCATGGAGTCACTGACTTACCTGAACTTAAACTAATAACTTCATAAACTCTACTCCAACAACTAAACGAACACATCTATCTGCCACTAAACACACCTGGGTCCACAAGGCTCCAGATTTGATTTCACTAGATACCAGGTTGAGGTGCTCGACAGACATAACTTCCAATGGACTCGTCACCCGCATGAAGGGTCACAGGTTGGAGGAGTGTGATTTGGGTGGCAGTTGTGGAGACTGCTGACAGGGTTATGGATAAGAGGATAAAGGAATAAATCTTCAGCTGAACGCGGAGTTTAAGGAAGACAGGCTTAGCTTGAACAAAAGGAAACAAGTATTTTCTGACACCTCGCTCCACATCACCAACACCAACTCACTGTGGTTTACATATAAACTCAGTCCAATTGGTGTTGGCTGTTGTTTTTCAAGTGGCACATGGGCTCCTCTATTCAAGTCAACCTTCCCTCTGGGCTGCTCAGTCACTACATGCATATTTGTTGTAACATGACCTTAACCTATCACATGTGCAGTCTACAGCTCAGAGGAGAGCTTTGAACCACACAAGTGCTGTGAGGCACGTCGAGGAGAAGGAACTAAGAGTGAACCTGAAGGACAAACTTGGTTCTTTCATCCGCCCTCTCTCTGGTCTGTCCTTATATCATGTGTTGTCTCAATATTTACAACATATAAACCAGGTGTTCAAAGGCTCTGGTGAAGCCACATGGGACACACATTGTTCAAACCTGTCTCTAATGAACACACCTCTTCCTGCTAAATGCCAACTCTGGGGTTTGCCTCCCCAAGCGAGATAAGGTCAGGCATCTAGTTATAATAAATGAAAGACTTGTTTTAATAAATGTTATAGAGAACAAACTTTTTTAGAAGTTTAATCCACCTTTACAGGGAGGAAAACACTGCCCACACCAAAACACAAGACCTCAACACAGACATCACAAAATGTACAAACTAATTGTGAATAGTTAAAAATAAAGATATCGTATTATTAAATAAGACCCATAGTAATTATATGTAATTGTGACAGCAGGACACTGATCTTAAGGCTCCTAACAGGTTCTCAGTCCAGACTACTAACTATATGACAAGCATGCTAACACATCAAACTATTCTGACACTCACGACAACCACAAATTATGGTATGTATATATTTATGAAGAAACAGAGATGTGTGAAGATCAAGGTTGAGCAGCTGCTCTTTTATTAACACTTATTGACACTTTATTACTCATCTCTGGATGAAACGTCAAGTTAGAGACTTATTTTAAACCAAGGTAAAAAAAAAAACTCAATCGCCTTAAATTTAAAACCTAGTCTTAGTAAAGGACCAAACAGATAAACATTTCTAAAACAGTCTAGTAGCAATAATGCTTTGGCAGAAATGAAAACAAGCCATCCCTGAGTAAAATACAAAAAAAAAAAACTTTAATTTGACACATTTGTTTAAAAAGACATATTATTTGTCCCACACTGTGCACCAGTTGTCCATGACATCATCTCTTTCTCTTATCAACATTGACATAAGCTTATATTCAGCAAACACACACAACAGAAGAAGAAGAAGAAAAAGAAAAAGAAGAAGAAAAAAAAGAAGAAGAAGAAGAAGAAGAATAGTAGTTTGGATTACAGCCCTTATTACTGTAGCCTGAGTCTGTCTTTGTCTCCAACAAATGTCCAGCTGACCTTCAACTTTGTGTTATCTCTCAGGACACTGACAAAATAGAGAGAGCGATACAGCTAGTATCAGCTGGTATATTGAAGAAATAAAAGATTTCCTTTTTTTTGATAAACAACAGAAACTCTTGGTAAATCTGCTCAATGGCTTCTGTTTAACCACCATCTCATTTCATGTGACCAACAGAACTTTACCTACATGAGGTTGTTGGTGGCCCGAATCTCACTGACCGATCCATCATCCACTTAGCTATAAATGGTTTCCAAAATTCCAAGCAAAACTAAAAATAGTGATTTTATGGTCACATGACTGATTTTGTGATCTTTTCTGGGGTTAGTTTGTCTTGATTTTTTTTGTTTCACCTCCTTCAAACATGTATAAAGCACTGTTTAAACTCCATCTGACACACTAGGGAGAATTACTCTGCATCAGTAACATTACTGTAACTCCAATCAATCAATCAGCTATTTGATTGGCCTAGCACAATCACGTGTCGTAGCGTGCCACCGCTCGCTAACCAAAATCTTATTTTCCCTGAAGAAGGTAGTTCTGCATGAAATGCACCATTAAAAAGGCAGAATATGTTGCACCAAACTTTTTTAATTTTAAAATCCACTTTAAACCGTGAAGTTCAGAGATGTCTGACATAATCACCTCTGGCAAAGCCATTTTGCACTGAACAAATCTTACAACATTAATATTTCCATTTCATTTAAGGGAAAAACATTTTCAACCAACTGATCCTACATGATTTTTTGTCACCAGAAAACACACTTTATTTTGGCAAATGTTACACAAAAACATTTTTGAATTTTTTATTTAAGTGTCCTTCCAGAAAAATGTAACCCTTCTGTCCAATATAGTTGATAAACCCTGGTCTATTGTATGGATTCCGTAATAATGTTTCCTAGAGTAGTTTTTTTGCATTCAATGTTTTTGTATTATTGAGAATAAGAGTGTTGTTGCAGCCTCTTGAAAAATAATTATTTTGTGAAAGGATTCTCAGCACTGGATCTGAATGTATGGTCCCCAACGTGGACTGTTTTCATATCCTGTCTGTCAATAGGTTGAGTTTGACAGCCCCCCGAGTCTAAGGCCACTAGTTCTCTGTGTTTACTCATTTAAGTTCCACCAACCCCTCGTTGCTTTCCTGTCAGATGTTCATCCATAAAAACATTTTTGAGATATGTGGCCCGCCAATCACTGGAGCTGAAGGGTGCAACAGCAGATAGAAAAAAAGGTTTCCTTGTCTGCTCCGAGTTATGTATCCAGCAGCTTTGGCAGCTCTGTTCTACCTTCAGGACTTTGCCACTAGTTTATTCATCACAACACTTCAGCTGACAGGCTGACAGGTGGCTGGAGCCACTCAGGACTCTCAGGCTCAGCTCTCCATATCTTTTCCCTCCTTCGATCATCTGTGTTTTACACTATCCGGGCCACAGACTGCATATAATGAGAGCAAGCTAAGATTGCACGCTGTGCAGTTTATTGTCCTTATTTTCATCACATCCTTAATAATATCTCTCCTCTGCTCCCTCATCTTCTCTCCTCTCTTCTCCTTTATCATTTCCTGCTGTAGCATCCAAAAATATCCCCGCAGGGTTTAAAGAATGACAGCCAATGACACCATGAGCACATTGTCTGTGCAGTCAGCATCCAGGCTCCCTGTTGTGTACATCATTATTCAGGCTTCAACCCTGCCTGCTCCATGAAGAACGGAAAAGAATATCCCTTGACTCTGCTCTCACTTTCCAAACATACTGGATTTTATTCAGCAAAACGAGTTCCGGAGATGAAACCGCTACAGCCACTGCGTTTTGTTAATGGTTGGAGAAGGTGTCAAACCTGAGGCCCGCAGGCCAAATCCGGCCTATATGAGGCCCACCACAACATAACGTGCATCTGTACTAATGTGTACTAGACAAGGGAAAACGGTATGATAACTAGTACTGTATTGTGCATAGTACTAATTATCTATGAGATGGGCTGAATGACAAGGTGAACTTTCAATGAACTCTATTTTCATACATCGTACACCAGATGATGAGGCGCACTGCCAATGTTTGAGTATACTAAAAGACTTCATGTGTGCCTTGTTGTCAGTAATAAACAGTAACTAGTAAAAGTAATGTATGTCATTTTTATTTTTAAGATTTTTCATCTTATGTCTATCAATATTTTAATTTAGCTTTTTTTATATTGATAATTCCATTTAATTTATTAGTTTAATTTAGCAGAAATGCAAATAAATTACAGAAATATATACCTATGTTTAAAAAGCTCAAGTTCGGCTCAGAACATAGAATAAAAATTCCCATGCGATAAGATTGATAGAATTGGATTCATGTTTAATGCAATTATCTTAGAGTACGTGTAAATATCGACCTTGGAAGGGTTATTTCCACAAGACAGTCTGTTTACACAGTAAACACTGATATTTGGACGAGCTCAGGTTCCAACCTGACAGTTTGGCCCTTCACTTCCTCCCAGACTACAGTTGATTATGATAACAGCTTTGAGCAGCGTGAGACTTATCTCAAACAAGTGTAACCTGCTGCACCGTGTCCGCGCATTCAAATGAAGGCCGTGGGACAATGTGGGCATTCATTTGGCAGCGGGACACTGTGAGAAAACCAAACAGGTTCACCTGACACACCAACAGCAGCAAACTACAACATCCTGAGATTTTATGGCCACAAAAGAGGCAAAACCGGTAGCACCAACACAAACATTGTGTCCCCCCACTCCCCAGCTGTTCCTCTGAGGGTCCGGATCAGGCAGCTGTCCCTCTGGTCTGAACAGAGCTCACACTGTTCTGAAAAAAAGACGTGTTCAGCACATTGTTCACAGCCTTCTCTTTCTCCCTCTGTCTCTGTCTCTGCAGGGTTCTGTCAGACAGGCCAAACAAAAGACACTGGAAACACCCAAGGCTGGCACAGCTCACCACAATGAGCATGGTAACAACAGACACACAAGGAGAAATTACTACACTGCCTGGCCCTGTCTCAATAAAGACACAGCACATGCCAATGAAGGATAATTCTGGTTGTAGAATGTAGGAAAAATAATTAGAGTAAAGAAAAGTAAAGAAAATAATGAAATCAAAGACAGGATGACTTACCCAGACCAGACGTGTAAATGGCTTTGACAGATTTCTTCATCTTATACAGAACGCTTCGATCCACATCCAGAGCCTGGACAGAGACAAGAGTCAGAGGAAAAAATATTACTTTAAGTATCAACGTGTTTATATACTTGTTTTCAAAATTTGTGTCACAGAGACAGCATATCTAACATTTTAAAAAACATCCAATTAACATTCACTAAGTTTTCCTTCTTAACAGAAACAGAAATAATGACACAAAGGCCCATGGGCCACATGTGTCTCACCTCATCATATTATGTGGCTCATAAGAGTTCATTAGTTAAATAAATGTTTATCCTAAAGATGGTAATCTTGGGTTATTGGACAGCAAAAGAAGTTTACAGTGTTTTGTTCACGGTTTCCACTTCTCATCATATCCATTATATATACATTTGGAATAGACTGTTCAATAACAGTTCACTTTTGTTTTGGGTTTTTTTTTTTGTGGTTACGTCGCCATCTCCAAAATTTTTATTAAAATAGTTTTATATTTGTATTTTGGGATAGTTTTGCCCTCATGGTTCACACGTGTAAGTCTGAGTTTTCTGACAATTTTTTGTTCTGGATTACAAAGTTAACAATTACCAATTCACATTGCACTGTTAGAACATTCATTTATCTTCATCTGCTTATCTGTTACCGGGTTGCAGGGCCAGCTGTCTCCAAGACAGCCACCCAAATCACACCGCATCATACTGTGAGCCTTCCTATGAGGTTGAGTTCACTGCAATCCCTGTATTTCATTTTATTAAATTTGATTCTCTGTGATTAGGTCTTTGTAGATTTAGATGTTTTCTTAAACAAGTACAAATATAATAATTAAAGTGTGTTTTCATGGCTTTGGTCTGAAGTTCTACCTTTTTCTGTACAACAGAAAAAAAGAAAACACACCCGACAGCAGCATTAAAATAAACCCACTTCTCAGGGGAACCTCATTAAATTGTCTGTAGTAAATTGTCTTTAAACTGTTGCACAGCTTTTGGCCATTAAAATCTCCAACAGTTGTTGCCCTTCACACATAAACATGTGGTTGAATGTGAAATGAGCTCAGTGTGTTTCTCTGTGTCATCTCCACACTGGCTCAGAGTGATGCATAATTCAAGAAAGAGCTAAAAATAGACCAGAGCCCAGCCTAACAGTTATTGTGTTAGGGTTCAGGCCTAAACAGCTGTGACCGGGTATTTCTAAGTGTAATAGTGTGTGGAATTAAAAGCAGCTGACGTCAATTACATAAAGGAATTTTTTTTTTTGGTAAAAAACTCGTACATACCCTCGAAATACATTACACTCGTCCAGACATTTTCATTAAACCCAGACTCACACAGCAACAAGATGAGATGCTGAAAAGTCCACAGTAGACAATGTGCTACTGTATAACCGATGAGTGAGAAGTCTCCTGGGAACAGGAGGGGGATTTTCAAAAAAACAAAATGTCCTACTCGGGCAAAGTTGGAGTCACACTTTCCTGCTCCACATCTCACTGGCACGTATCAGATCTCAGAAAGAGACGAAAATGCACAATGGTCACCATTGAGCTGTGGGGAACACATCAACACTGTACATTCACGCTTGAAGATATAGTCTCTAAGCTTTGCTGTCAGAGCACTACATGTAAGGGCAGGCATGAGCAAACTTTCTGACCAGCAGGCCACAATTGGACCTAAAACTGGACACAGGGCCACGTTTGGAGCAGAGCGATGGAGCATCAGGCATAAATGCTAAAATCCTAAAGTGTGGCCTTCTCTAGGTCATATATAGGAAAAACAAGACATCTCATATTGACAACTTAGCTGGTTGGATTACGAAGCTGTATGGGCCCCATCTGGCCCCCAGGCAAAGTTTGCCCATGTATGTGTTAGGGCATAAGGTGTTACAGGAAGTCCTACGTTGGAATTGGTTTCCAGTAAGTTTTCCCCAAGGCCAAAGAAGTGTATTTCTGACAAATCAAGAATTTTGGGATCAAAATTGCTGGCAAAAAAAACATTTTTATTACAAAATGCCCTTGCTATTTAAGTTTGCCAAAATGATTTGTTTCAATGCCTTCAAGCATATTTATAAAGCTTGATTAGATGCATTTAGCCTACTCAAGACCTTTGGTAGAAAAAGACCATGCCACCACTCACGAACCAAAAGCTGGTTCTGCAGAAAATGTCTTGCCACAAAGAAGGTACGAACTTTTTGTGATCACCTTTTGGCACAAGCTTAGCATAACTTTTTTACAAACATGAAAGGATCAGTAATGGGGTTCATCTTAGGGGTACACCAAATATGCGAAGCCATCTTCTCTAGAACAAAACTCAAACATTTGCGTTATTTATATTTATTTTGATTAAAAAAAAGTTTTATTCTTCATTGGCTATTACCAGAAACACACTATTTTTTCTTATTGCCAGTAAGTTGCCACATACTGCATAAACATAGTTGCCAAAGTTGTCAAACTGTCCCAGGTATTAAACATATAAAAAAACTATGTGATTTCATATCTTTTATTACATTTAAAAAGGTCTCAACTCCAACAGAAAAGAAAATTTCCTGGTGTTTTATATGCGTCAGACTTGTACCTTTTCTTGACTTTGTAGTAGAACCTTTTGATAATTTATTACGCAACAATTCTTCAAAAGGTTTATGCAGCTAGATGCCAAGCATACAGATTTCCTTGGACACCTGACAGAACCAGGAGCTGTACTTTCTCCCACACCACACCAACATAATCTGGTTGTACCGTGCTCCAGAAGACACTTTTAATCTGCACAAAGTGGTCAAATGGGGGAAGTGAGAAGACAAGTGGAGGAAACAGCCAGTGAGGTAATAAAGCAATGGAACACAACAAACTTCAAGCCCTAAATCTTTCTCTCTCTCTTCCTCTCACACTCACTCAAGACTCTTCAATCACTTCAACACTTTCCCAGTCTGACACCCACTCTCCATGATCAGGCGAAATGAACGTGCACTTTAGAGTAGAACACCATTATGTGTGAGCTGTCCCAGATGAGGAACTTTTGAACCAAAAAAAAACTTATTAAGGAAAAGGGGAAATTCCACAGCTCCTCGTGACCACTCTTGAGATTTTCACACAATAGACCCGATAGGCACATAGACCTGGGGTGCTTCACGAGCAAACCCTTTATGTCGTTACTGAAACGTCAGCAGTTTTCCACACTGCAGCTTACAGTAAACAAATTACAGCAGCTCAGATTACTCTCTGCACTGCTTATCGTAGTGGGATTAAGCAGAGCTGGGAAGGGATCAGGGGGCACAAGGTGGATTAAATTAGGGTTGCTAATAAGTGACATCATCATCATGATAACGGCACCATCTGGTGCTACCCATCCATATCAGGGCACAGAGATCGTTGCTACAACAGGCCATTTATTCATGGCACAAAACCAAAAGTTGTAAAGTTGCATCAGCTCTCCAACTCTAGAACTGCCTGGGTGTTAAAATGGAGGCTTTATCAGATATTAGGATCAGTATCAAACCAATATCAAAATTGCATGATTTGATGTGTGTAAAAACTGAAACTAAGCCCCACTATAACTAATATTCTATGTAGACCATTCAGTACACATGTTTATACATATCTTTATTGTAGTCACAGTAACGGTTGCAGCTCTTCTGTATATGACATTAGGAGAGAAAGGAGGAAGTCAACCCTTCAGTTTTCCCTTTTTTTTAGGTCCACACAACCACTTCCTGTTGGCTTGACAGTCACCACAACTATTTCCAGGAAGGGAAAAAACATTTACTGTATACAGAAAAAAAAATCTCCAAATTAGGAAGTGTGGAAATGACAAAAGATTGCACAAGGCTTGTTTATCCAATTTAATTGAATGTTCTTGACAAAAAGTACCTTTACTTTTCCATCCATTTCTGTCATCACATAAGAATAGAAACATAACATTCAGTCGCACTATTGGCCACAAAGGGCTTTTCTCTCATGTCCACAGAATGTCTACAGTCCAGCCTAGAACTAAAGTGATAACTGAGTACAAGGATGAAGAGAAGGAAGTACTTTCAGACAGAGAGACAACACAGACAATATTCAGTGCATTTATGATTATTAGTAACAAAATGGACAGTGTCATTATACATTTAAAGTTTGATTTCATACATTTGTCAATTTAATAAGAGCTATTTCTAAATAGTGATGAAGCCAGATGCCACCTTTTTAGGAACCTTTTCCTAATTAAGAGCACAATTGGTCTTTGGCTCATCTCAGTATCTAATAATGACGACTTTTTGTAAGATAGAGGCTACAGTGGCACAGTGACTGTGTTTGCACTTGCACTATGTCAAAGGTTCAATTGTACCTG
The DNA here is from genome assembly GCA_016785265.1 of Paraplagusia blochii. Taxonomy (NCBI): domain Eukaryota; kingdom Metazoa; phylum Chordata; class Actinopteri; order Pleuronectiformes; family Cynoglossidae; genus Paraplagusia; species Paraplagusia blochii. The sequence goes on from JAFBJS010004349.1 coordinate 88,483, forward strand.
GCCCTCAATACAACTACATAAAGTTGTGCCAAAAACTAGGGATCCTTGAGTTAAACTGTCCTCAGACAACAGTGTTTGTGGTTGCTATGTCATCACCAATGAAATTATTACGACAGTCCTTTCTCAAATTCCACAACTAAAACTATAATCTTACAACTAGATCGCAATCACTATATGGTTGTGTGTGGCTGTGTTTACATTCGTCGTTTGTACACAACACACCAGATTGGGCTACATTGGTTTTCTTTTGTTTATGTTTTTTATGGCACTTCTTACCCTCTATTCCAGCCCATAGCACGTGTCAGACTGTTCTGATATTTTATGACCTAGATTATGATGTTGACACAGTGTTTGCATAAAGCAGAAGAACAGAGAAGGAAACACAACATTCAGAATGTCAACACAGGCAAGTTCAGCTAATAAACCAGCTACGTCATAGCGTTCCCTCCATCTTTTTCTGGTCTTCTGAAGAAGAAAGACATTCCTGAATGATTGCATGCTGCAGTGACTGACAGACAAGACATAGACTCAGCCCTATTGTCCCTGCTGACAAACTAAGTGCTGATGACAGCATGTCTACTTAGCCAGAAGCTTTCTTGCTTTCCCTGCCTAACGAAACTCAGAGTGCGTGTACAAATTTAACAAAGCCGGTCCAATAAATCCAACCCGTGTACAGCATTATAGTTGTCATCACCACACATTTCTGTGAGGTCTGCAAACCAGGCCCTACACAAACACACACAGCAAAGGGGCTTTCTTCTTGAGCAACCTTTTGAGAACCTTTGCTTCCTCCAATTGGTAGTGTAATTTTTAAAAAATGGTGGCTGTCACCTGCAGCAAAACAGGGAACACCAAGGCAGCAGACATGGATGTAACTATTCACTTGTCTTCAAGCCTGTGTGGGTACAATATATAGTATGTGCTGCCATGAGATCTGCAATTATTGGTAAAAAAAGGTAAATGGTAGATATTCTCAGAAAGAAAGCAGCTAAATTCTCACTGAGCTTTTGTAAAACTACAATCAATGATGAATGTAAAAAAAACGAAACATTGAAGGAATAAATCACATTTATTCACTGCACAGTCTAAACAGCTTGCAAACTGTCAAACTGACATGAAAAAACTAGTGTGAGACAAACCTTAATTCCTTTCTACTGAAGCCCAGATGACTAGTAATTTGTTTGCGGAAGTCTAAAATGTAAAAAAACAATGAGAGGTAAAACGTCTTCGAGAAATGTCTAGATCAGGGGTGGACAAACTAAGGCCCGGGGGCCACATGCGGCCCGTTGAGCCTTTTAATGTGGCCCGCCATCCCTGTCCAAATTAAATAATTTATTTATATTATAATTAAACTTCCGACTTTTACCTACAATGCCTGCATTTTCCCGGTAGATGACATAATAGGCTATTAGAAATTTAGTATTTTGGGTTTGATACATAACTTTTACTTGCCATTTATCTTAGCTTACACGAACGCTCCATCTCTCTGCTCTTGACTCGGCCCCGTGTCCAATTTTAGGAGAAATTGTGGCCCGCAGGTCAAAAAGTTTGCCCACCCCTGGTATATATGCTCTTGAAGTAACTAATTTTTAAATATAAATATTACTTTGGCAATTTGTATGTTTTGGAAATCCCACTTTGCTAGGAAACACCACACTTTCCCATTGTTATTGCTTGCTAATTATCAGTAACTATGTGCAGTAACTAGAATCACAACAGGGGATCATTCAAACAAATATGATACATTTGATTCTCAAAATTATTCACAACTCACAACTTGAATTTTAGAAAATGTAAACCTTAATAAGTTTTGGCAGGGTAATAACATATAGAGAGGATGATTTTCTGTGGTGGTTTGGCCTGTGTGGAGGCATCACACTGCTTGAATGTGTTTGCGGGATCATCAAGTTACAGCAAAAAAAAAACAATTTCAATGCCCTTTACCACTAGCTGCGACCAACAACTATTTTAATTGCAGGACTACAAAAACACATGTTCAGTTCAGTTAACCACTACAGAGTAGTAAAGAATATAACTTTTGGGACACTGAAACCAGAGAAACATGGTCAAGGATTGATGTCCTGTACATTGACTTCTTTCACTCAAGCCATAGCCATAAAAGGAACACTGTTTTCTTAGTATTTCCCAGCTCTGTAGCAGGTGGCTTCATTTTGAGGTGTTAATATAGAGGGGAAAATTATTTTCAGCATAAAATATTTTAAAGCACCGAGGTGAGGTGTTGATATACTGCCCCAAAGTTTTTCCCCCCATCTGTACTGGCAGGCATAATGTTTGGTCACATGTAAGCAATCTGTGGAGACTGTCCCAGAAGGAAAATAAATAAAACACCACATTACATGGGTGCAGTTACATTTCAGAACGAGACAAGTCAGCCTTTCTGCAGGTGTGGAAGCCAAAGCAGCCGACTGCACAATTTTTTTTTCTAACGGACAGTGTGCGGCCGGACACCAATCTGCTATCTTCAGCTTCACATGTGGTACACAGGTGGTACTATATAGTACACTCATTCTTACTGCAAACATTAATCGTAATACATTATAGTTCTGCCCCTAAGGCACGGGTGTCCAAACTGTTCCACAAAGGGCCGGTGTGGCTGCTGGTTTTTGTTCCAACCAACCAAGAGCACATACCTTGACCAATCAGGTGTCTGATGACCGAGATCAGTTGATTAAACCTGTCAATTCAGGTGTGCAGCAGCACACCTGAATTGACAAAAACCAGCAGCCACACCGGCCCTTTGTGGAACAGTTTGGACACCCCTGCCCTAAGGTATCACAGGAAAGACAGAGGATGTGAAGTCAAGCTGATCACTTGGTTTTAATTGTACATGTTACATTTTGTTCTCTTCAGGGAAGAAGAGGGAAGGAAATAATTGGGTTTTATTCACAACTGTGCTCCTTGCTGACTTGGTAAAGTCAATATTTGGGCAGAGGCTGGTTCCATTTAGCCCACAACTAACTTGTGTGGTTGTGCTCTCCAGAGAGAGTATTCATCTTGACCAAAGGCTGCACAGAAAACTCCTGCCTAAGGTTCAGTGAAAGTGTACAGTAGGGGAAAAAACAGGGGAAACGCCAAGGTAATACAGAGCTGTAATAGAACAACACAGGGGCAAACTACACAGAAAAGTACGAGGTGCAGACATCTGAACTTCACAGCCAGTAGGATTGCTTTTTAAGGTTTTGTGTCAGATTCCTGAGATACTTGAACATCCTATCAACCTACACGCTTTCTGGTATTCTAGCACTGGGACACTTGGGCCTTTACAGCTCCTTAGGGAGTGAAACAAAGACCAGTTTTGGACCTGAGCCTTGACCGCCAGCTGCCAGAAATCGCATTGCCATGATGACAAGGCCAACTGCAATAATTTTAAGTGTTAGAGAAACAAACTTTCATGTCAACTACACCAGACTATTTTTAGACACCTTACAATGAGAAATACAGGTCCTGAGCTAGTATTTCTTTGGGGTTTTTTTGCACTACACAAGTGCCTCATAGCCTTAACACTGATGCTTGTACTGTAAGAGTCCCGTAAAGTATCTCAAGGATTTTGAAATTAAGTGAAATTTACTTCCTGATACTTCCAGTTCCTTACAACTTTCATGAAATCTTCAAAGTGAGGAGTAGGCACTAGAAAAACCTCAGACCGACAAGTCTGAGTAAATTTATTTTAATGTAAAACGCACTAGTGTTTAAAAACTTGTTAAGTTGTCTTGTCAACTACAGGGCACGTGTTTAGATTGGTTCGTAAACTAGCGGGAGGCTGATAAGAAACATGTTTAAAGGAGGAGCTGAGAAATAGAGACCAAATGTGATGCTGTCTGAGAGGAAACCACTTCTAGGGCTCCACACTGGAGTTCCTCTGCCTCTTCTCACACACAAATAAAAAGAGAAGGTGTTTCACTCAGATACAGGGAAGGTGCCAAAGCACATGCTGTCAGTGAATGGCGCAATACTGAGTGGTTTGCACATCGGTACTTTCAACATATTACTGTCAAATAAAAATGCAGAAATGACTAAGGGCTGACACATCAGGATAACATCGTAAACAACTTTTGACACCAAAATAAAACCTACAGATTCCTCTGGAATATTCATTAACAAACTCAACAATTATCTCAATTTCTTGTGTATCAGTTAATCATACTCAAATGGATGAAACAAATTATATTTTAAAGCTGCTCAACAACTATTTCCTTCTGTGAATAAACCAGGACGTGAGATCAGGACAGCACAGCTGTCAGCATGCACCATTTTTACATGCCACACTGGTCACAGCTGAGAGGCCCAGACTACAAATCAGTGATGGAGTTCATTAATGAAGAGCCACGGTCTCCTTTTCAACAATAGCCATCGACAGGAGTCATCCCAGGCAATCTGGGCCGAGACACTCTGATGGATGAGATGAACTTTAAATTCCCATTAATCCCAGTGCCCTTAGTGTCAGACCCTTTAACCTCATTGTTGGACCAAGAGCAGTCAGTCGCCTCCACTCCCTTTCAGCTTTAAACTCTTCAACGGCCCAGGTCTTTATGGATTACATTCAACTTGAATAATAAAAATGAATATAAATAATGTTACACTAAATTAAAAACAAAAGGAAGCACTCCCGTCAAATCAAGAACCTGACTTGTGGAAATACAACGTATGCACTAACTACCAAAGGACATCAGGGAAAATAGAGATGATAGCTTGGAATTGATTGGTAAAGGATCATGACCTTCACCCTCAGATTGTTTCCTGCAGCTTTGTCAGGTCAAAGCCTGTTTAAGAATGATAACACAAACATGGAACTGCTAAGCCCCAAGGTCATTGAGATGGTTCTTCAGCTAAACAACGGCTCGGAGGCTACAGCTGAGGTTTGCTTGCAATTTAATTTTTTCTGATACATGATAAAAATATGAGTAATCCGCTTTATTTATCATTTAGCAAATACATGGACAAAGATTTTGACGTGCGGACCACAAAGGGTCCAAAAATTGGAACAATTCAAGATTCATCATGATAAATAATATGTAAGATACATGTATAAAACCTAAAATGTAACATTTATAGAAGCCTTTCCGAAGTCATCTACTTCTACTTTCCTTTCAGCTTGTTCCTTTTCTCAGGCATTGCCACAGCGAGTCACCAATTTCCAACTCCCCCTGTCCTCTGTATCTTCTACTCTAACTCCAACTACCTCCATGTCCTCCCACACTGCATCCATCAATCTCCTCTTTGTCTCCTACATGGTAGCTCCATCTCTAGGATCATACCAATGTATCCACTGTCCCTCCTCTGGCCATGTCCAAACCATCTCAATCTTGCTTCTCTAGCTTTTTCTCTAAACCTTCCTGTCTGTGTTGTCCCTCTAATCAACTCATTCCTGATCCTGTCCATCCTTGTCTCTCCTAAAGAGAATCTCAGCATCTTTAACTCCTCCACCTCCAGCTCTGTCTCCTGTCTTCTACCTATTCCTAGTGTCTCTAATCCATACATCATGGCTGGTCTCACAACTGTCCTGTACCTGACCTTTCCCTTCACTTTAGTTGACTGTCTTCTATCAAAAATCAACTGAAGTCATCTACTGGAGAAATACATTATTGCAAGGAAAAGGCAGGAGTATAATGATTTAATTTGGACAATGCTGCATTAAAAGCTCAACAGGCTGCATCCAAGCCCTGGGCCTTAGTTTGCCAATACCTGGATTACCACAATAGAGCAATCAAATAATTTCACAGCTTTTGGACAAACAACCTTGATTAACAGTAGATTTTTAACCAAAGAAGAAACTGTCTAATGCACTGTCACTTTACCATTTATATTTGACAGTTTTTCGGCCTATGGTTCAAAAACATGCAACCAAGCAACTCGGAACTGAGTGAATAGGGTTGATAGAGCCATAAAAAGAGCTGTGAGGCCTGAGCCTTTACCAGCCTGCAGACACCAAATGTGTGTGACCACTCACAGGCTCAGAGGAGATCTACTTAATGTTTTATATGTCACATAAACTTGTTAGACATCACCATCAGAAGAGCTCTAAATGCTTTGGGAGAACTGTAAGAACCATCGGTGCATGTTGTAAATGCCACTGCCATTCAGGGAGTTACTCCCTAATAATCTCTCAGCACCAAGCTTTGCAACTAACATTACCAGTACAGCATAGCTGGCATACCCACATGAGTGTTCTGGGTCTGATTAAATAAAAGCCAGACAGAAGACTAATGATGTAAGACAGCCCCTCCTCCTGGTTCCTTCAGTGCCATTAATGGACCGAGAAAAGTCAACATGGATTTATAGTTTCACACATACTGACAAAATAGCTATAACATTTATTACCTTCCCTCATATTCTTATTTTTTCAGTTGCAAATTGAAATTGAATTGATCGATTTGACATTGTAAAAGGGGGTTCTTGTATGCAGATAGAAAAAAGTAAACTCAACTTTAAAGAAGGTATTTTTAGGTTTGTAGGAAATTGCATGCTATTTGGTATTTATAACTTACTTGAGCTACACTGGTTTGTTGATTGGTGATCAGTTCAGCCACCTCTTCTTGTAAACCCATCAGGTATAAACTTTATTACTGAAACTGTGCAGTTACCACAGTCTATTATCAGAGTCAGTCTCAAAGCTGTCCACTGTTCACTTTAGTGATGGGTTAAATTTAGAGCCATTTGTCTGTAAGGCGTTCTAGTACATTTGGAACAGTTCTAATACAGTACCTTGGCAAGGACCAGACTGTCCCTCTTTTTGTTCCAATAAATGGATCACATCACTTTGTTTCTTTGTTTTTACGTTCTGGTTACTGGAGAATAAAGGGAGACAAAAATAAACCTGTGTCGATTTTGTGAGTTTCTGTTCTTAGACAGACAGCGTGCAGACACACACACATGAGATCTTTATTGGCGGAAACAAAAGCACAGAGAATTTTCTGTAACATTAGTGTTTAACACTGAGGTCAGCTCTGCCCCCAGGTGTGGTGCTTTGTTGTAGATGAACTTGTGTGGTCACTGAGGTGGAGTCCTCGACAGACAATTGAGCATAAGTTGACTTATGCTCAGTTAAGAGAAAGCTACTTCCAAAACAAACTAGAGTGCACAGAAAAGGACAATGGAGCTAGAGCCGGTAAACTATTTGACTCACAGGCCCATGATGGGTTCTTTTCAATGACATTTGACAGAAGTTTAATGAAAATAAAATTCAATAATATGAATAGGACAAGCTCAGCATTCTACATGAGAAGCCCAAAAGACCACATCGGGCCCCTGGGCCAAAGTTTGCCCAGGCCCTACTGTAGACTATAGACAAATGCAATATCCAGAATAAATTTGGACACACTTTGAGTGCATATGATGAAACTAAACATTAAACATTTTGTACAATAAGACAAATCCAAATTGATCGTTTTGAATAAAAAGCTTCTGAAACATAGATTAACTTGCAGCACCTTAAAAAAATTGAGTGAGCTGCTATCCTAATTAAAGACAGTTAATAAAATAACACATTTTATTTTCTGAAATTAAAAATTTCCCCAGAAATCTTAATTTCAAATTGCTTTAAAGTGTTTACTGTGAACAATGCAGTAACTTCTAAAACACAACTTGAGGAACTGCTGATTTATCAATTAGGAAAGTGAATGAATGAGTCAATACCGCCTTTGGGGATGGGGAATGATGTTAGCATTGAAAGGCACAAACGTTGATGTTATTCTATTAAGACCGATATAATGAAAATCCCTGATAATTTCTATTTTCATCAGCACCATTGTTGGTGATTTTTGGTTTTTGCTTATGGTGTGTATAGTGTTACACACACTTTCTTCAGGTACGTTATTGATTATCAACCTCCTGAACACAGGGGGTTATCGTTATTGAAAAAGACATTTGTGTTCATCTTTTACTTTAATTTGTACTATCACTTACACTTTGTTTTTCAATGTACTGGTAACCATGATCTACATATTGCTCATCACCTGGTTATGCCATTGTCCTTGGAAATCTGAAGTAACAGCATTCATTATAATTACTATTGAATAACTTACAGTTGCAGTGTGTACCAGGTTACACCCATTGTAAACAATTAACTTCTGTTTAAGTACATTTAATTAATCATGTAGTTATGAATAAACGTACGAAACTGAAGAGTGAACGAGCTCTACCGGTTTGGATCTAGTTTCAATCACAAAGTCATCCTCAATGGTTGTTGTGCACATTGTAATCTTATTTAGTTAGAAATGAGTCACAATGGCAGGTGGAATTAATGAGTCTTCAAGGTGTGTGTGTCTGCAGAATGGCTGGCAGTCCATTCTATAAACTCAGTGGTGGTTAATCCCCAAAACGCAAAGCATCTTCAGAAATATAACAACAACCCTGTGTGTCATTGTAGAGCAGAGGCTGCTCCTGTCTGTCCTGTCCTGTCCCAAAGTGACAGCTTAAGAGTAAAAAACAGCTATTGGGTTCTAAGTTTCCAACACTGCTGTTCTCCAGAAAGCAAGAATCAGCACAATGTTGAGTGTGGTGCTGAAAACAGCTGAAAGCTGGATGTTTTTGTGTTTCTCTTCACCTCCATGAATTTTCACCATCAGCAAATTTCTCCAGGTTCAAAGATTCCACCTGCTGGGGGTTGGAACTGCCGTGTGTTCACATGGAAATGTGGTAGTTTTGTGTGTCTATGTGTGTTTATCTAAATGGGTGTGTGCATACGTATGTGTGTGTTGAGAATTACGTAGACCAGACAGACAATAGGTGGAAGTGTTCTCCACTCGCTGCAGTGTTTAATTGGTCAAACAGACAAAAGTGAGAGAGGGCTTGTTGTCTAAACAATAAGGGCCTGTGTGGCTGCAGCTTGAGTGTGGGTAGGTCAATGTGAAACAAAAACACACTGCTCTAAAAAACAACTTGCAGGCTCCAACGGCTGCAGCGAAACTGCAACAAAAGCTGACGAAATGGATCTGATGCCCAGTGTAATCCACATGTACTTTGTTTTGGCTACTTCTATAGAAAGGTAGCATTCTGCAAGTACCAGGTGAAATGTTATTTTAAAACAACATGAACCAGCAACATTCACTGACCTATGTGAAACAGCATTGGGCTAAAGCAGGAGCACAGCACCTGTTAGCCTGAGCAGGTGTACGTCCTACTTCCTGAATCAATCTTCCACCAGCAGAATACAATGATTATACCCTCATCTCCGTGCAGGGGGATCAGGGCAGCTTAAGGTGAAGCCGACACTAAGCCCAGATGTGGATTAAGTGGGTCAAACTGAATTTAACCTGTCGGATACTTATCTCATTTCTGCCCATTTTATCAAGCACCCTGACATTTGTTTTTACATTGAAAACCACAAAGAGATGAGTCAAACTGTTCCACACGGCAACCAAAGGACACAATCCAGTTTTCTGTGTGTGTCACCTTCGAGGCTAACTAACAAGAGCACACTAAAAAGCAGAGACACACTAACACACTTAACGCACCATGACACTCATGTGAAGAATGCTATTTTTACTACCAGGCTGGGCGAGGCACTGCTACACAAAGTAGGGAAACTATAACAAGAGAGGGAGGGTTGTTAGGGAACAAGGCGGAAGTGTCCTTCCTCCTGATGACCTGCAAGTTAGAAGAGGGAACACAAAGTGCTCTCTGTGCACGCAGACAAACTATGGAGACATGAGGCAAAGGCATATCATTTATACTGCGGTGGCGGCGTGAAAAGTCATTGGATGAGGACAGAGTTACTGGTTAGGCAGCTGTCCTTACTTCACACGTCTAGTTCTGCATTTATTCGGGGGTTGATTTTATTTCCAGATAACATAATAATAGTTAGAGTGCTGCCCCAAAGAAATAGCTAACAAATGTCATGATTGTTCAGACTTCCCTAGCAATTCTCATTGCTTGCTGTAGGTGTATATTGGTTACAATCTGGTGATACAATACAGTGGCAACAATATGATAAATTGTACTACACCACGATACTATGGGCAATGAAATTGGGCATTGATTTTTTTTTTTTTAAACAAATTGTCATTATATTAATGATACAGTTACTAAATTGGAACGGGGGAATCTATATTTGTAATCAAGGGAAGAAATAAATCCAAAGTAGAAAAAATCTACTTAAAAAGAAACAAAAAAACCCAAGGTATATAATTTTCTTACAACCCAAAGTAGTTGCAAGAAACATAGGTCTGAATAACACCAGCCAGATTACGATGATACCTAATGTGTCACTATTATAGCCTGTTACAGGCCATAAGGTTTGTCAGTCCATTGAAGGTTTACATACAGAAACAAAAAACTACTCACACCTGATCCAATTTACACACAAAACTTAGTGTTGGTAACCTACCAATGCCTGTCAATGTAATGTTGCAATTTGTGACATTTTCCTGCTGTCTGCCATTGGTCAGACAGGGTCATAAAGACTAAGTCCAACAAGTTTCCTGGCCAATGGAACAGTCAGCGACCAAAGTTCTACCTCAAACTGCCTGGCTTTTTTTTCAATCTGTACTGTTACTAGTAAAGTTAGGCTAGTTTTTAACTAACAATAATAGCACCTGTAATTAACCTCATAGGTGATGATACTGCAACTTTGGTTAGAGATTGAAATTGAGAGTAAATTTCAGCTTGACTTCAGGTTTAACTTCATCCAACTGCTGATCCAATCAAGGGAAATCACAGTCTGTAGCTAGATCAAGACCCACCAACCTGCAGCTTCAGGGGACAAGAACCCAATTCAACTTCTATTGGACCTTGCTGTATAATGATACACTCAGGTATGCATAGCAATAAAAAACTTGAAGTATGTTAGCTTAATGGGACATCGAGGACAGAGTGTGAAAGATAAAGGAAATATATGTGATGATAGTTTCTTTTTATTGCACTGACTGAATGTGGATATAATGACTCCTCAACAAATCATTTGCCTGAGTGTCCCCTTAATTCTCTGCTGTTGCCAAATCGTCTGAAAGTCCATCCACCTTTTAAAACAAAGTTCTTCTATTTCATTTTCAAAGCTTCATCTCTTACACTCTTTGTCCTACATCTTCAGTAAGTACAAATCACCCGGGCAACATCAGCTGCCTCTGTATTTACAATCCTATCGTCTCTGAACACTCCCACTTATGATAGCCCATCTTCAAAATAAGGTTCGGTTTTTATTTAGCCAGGATTTCACTGTATGTTCACGATCAAACACATACTGTATATGGAATGAGACCGAGCCAAGATCCTTGGAGACTGTGTGCCATATGTACTCACCTCCTCCAGAGCAGCCACTGTATTCCTGCAGTGGGGCATCCTGGTGGTGAAGTTAGAGGCAGTTGGTGATTTATAGTCTTCATTTGTCTCTGCCACAAACTCCGAGACTGTGATTTGGTCCGGCATAATTAATCCTTTCGCTGACAAGAATAAAAGAAGACCAAGAGAGACTTTCTTTAATCCTCCCTCTGCGTCTCTATCTCCTCCGGGTTAATGTTAGGGCAGAAAGTTCACAGCAGTAACAACAGTAGCGGCGCGAGAAGAGTCCCTGAAAGCTCCCGTAGACAGTGAACCATCTCTGGTTGTGTTTATGTCATTCCCTTGTTTGCCCCACACACCGTCCAGCACGTTGGTTCAGGAAGAAGGAGCAGGAGTAGATGTGTATAAGAGACAGGATAAAGGAAATATATGTGATGATAGTGTCTTTTTATTGCACAGACTGAATGTGGATATAATGACTCCTCAACAAATCATTTGCCTGAGTGTCCCCTTAATTCTCTGCTGTTGCCAAATCGTCTGAAAGTCCATCCACCTTTTAAAACAAAATTCTTCTATTTCATTTTCAAAGCTTCATCTCTTACACTCTTTGTCCTACATCTGCAGTAAGTACAAATCACCCGGGCAACATCAGCTGCCTCTGTATTTACAATCCTATCGTTTCTGAACACTCCCACTTATGATAGCCCATCTTCAAAATGAGGTTCGGTTTTTATTTAGCCAGGATTTCACTGTATGTTCACGATCAAACACATACTGTACATGGAATGAGACCGAGCCAAGATCCTTGGAGACTGTGTGCCATATGTACTCACCTCCTCCAGAGCAGCCACTGTATTCCTGCAGTGGGGCATCCTGGTGGTGAAGTTAGAGGCAGTTGGTGATTTATAGTCTTCATTTGTCTCTGCCACAAACTCCGAGACTGTGATTTGGTCCGGCATAATTAATCCTTTCGCTGACAAGAATAAAAGAAGACCAAGAGAGACTTTCTTTAATCCTCCCTCTGCGTCTCTATCTCCTCCGGGTTAATGTTAGGGCAGAAAGTTCACAGCAGTAACAACAGTAGCGGCGCGAGAAGAGTCCCTGAAAGCTCCCGTAGACAGTGAACCATCTCTGGTTGTGTTTATGTCATTCCCTTGTTTGCCCCACACACCGTCCAGCACGTTGGTTCAGGAAGAAGGAACAGGAGTAGCGTCGCCCCTCGCACGGCGCGGTTCTCACAAGGTGATGGATAATTTCCCCCTTCGCCTTTCACGAGCTTTGCTATCTTTCCATTCAGATCCACCTCGGGACATGAAAGAAAGTTACCTTCCAAGCGACTCTCCTTCGTTTCTTCTTACGTTTCGTCAGAGCGGGACACACAACTTCTCCCTCCCTCTGAGCCCGAGGAGACAACAAGCAGGCGTCTCAGCCAGAGCGCATAAAATTGACAAAGGTAGAGGAGGGGATTCGGTGGAGGTGTCTCGACCAATCGAAGGCGTCGGCTGTTAATCGGTAGCCAATCAAGGGTTTCAATAGGCGTGGACCAGTGATGCCTTCACGTACTGCTTGTCGTAATAGCACGTTTAAGGTAACAAGATTATGGTTACACCTTAGATGAGTTCAGGCAACCGTAAAATTCGAACAGCCTCATCCTTTGATATTGATGAAAAACAAAAAAAAAAAAATAACCGAATATAAAGCAAATGAATAATATATATCACAAAGTGCTATGTACAGTCAATAAAATTATCTACAAAAACGTTTAGCATTTACGTTTGACGAGAAATTAAAAAATAGACAGCACGAAATAGCGTAGACCTATTAAAAAAGATTATGAGATCGTTAAATCACAAAATACATCTTATAAATGTAGGCTAGGTCAACACTGGACTACTAAACAACAAAACACAGCCTTTAACAGCCAAAAATAGTTGTGACGTTGTTCCATATTTACTAAGAAATAGCGTTGGAACAAGCAGCAAATTTGTATTTTTCGTCAATTATTGAAATACAAATTAGACTACTTTTGAAGTTTTCGCAAACGAAATAACAGCATGTTTGATAACAAATTCCGACAGACCTTAAATGCAACATCACTATTCTCGCGCCGACAGGTTTTAAGGTGGAGATGACTGAATGAATAAATAATACTGGTAAAGCGACATAAAGCATTTACAAATTATTTTTAGTCACGTTAACACTGTCAAACTGTATAGATAATTAAGAACCAGAAAGATAATAAAAAACACATATATACATTTAAGAAAATATGGGCAAAATACCTGGTGAAGACAATCCTGGAAACGCTTCAACTAAGACAAGGAGACAAACATATCCATATACCTTTAAACCTTTCACAATAACAATTGATAAATACTCAGTTATTTTACAGACATTTACAGTGACAAGGATGGACATGATCAGGACTGAGGTGTTTAGAGGGACAACACAGACAGGAATGTTTGGAGAAAAAGCTAGTGAAGACAGAATACCGGTTCAAATCCCACTACCGCCAAGTTACCACTGAGATGCCCTGAGCATGGTATCCCTCACCACTGAGATCCCTATCCCTACACACTGCTCCCCGGGCCCTCATTAGCTGCCCACTGCTCTCTTTGATGATGGGCTAAATGCAGAGGCCAAATTTCATGTTGCGCTGTGGTGTGACAAAAAAAGTCATTTATTTATTACTGTCTTCTAAAGCAGCTAAACAGATCAGTAAATTTGGAGTGCTGTTAAAAGTCATCATTAGTGATGTCTACAGAACAGTTCGTATAAGTCACAGACCGAGGAAGAAAAAAAAAAAGGAATACATACTATAACTCCCAAACCCTGTTGGGAAACAAGGGAAAATATCTATTGTTAGTCACAGCCAGAAACTAAAGTGAAAACTTTCCCTCATGCGTGAATTTTTGTCAATACTAAAAAAGAATTAGTAACCTCTGCTCCCAGCAGCCTTGTGTTTTTCCTGTGGCTTGGGATGCAAGAAAAATCTATCCAATTCCCAGCTACTTCAACCCCGACAGGACCGCTACCGGTATAAATAGTATTTAGGCGGCGGCGGCAAAACCATGGGTAGCCTTTAAATCACAATCTGGGCTGTGTTCACACATTCTTTCAGCCCTCCAACGTCTCCTGGCAAGCTGCTAAATGAAGAGACTGAGACCCAGGCTGACCCTGGCTGGCTACTTAGGCCCCATGTCCCTGAACATGAAATGAAATGAGCACGCACACATAGTAGGCTGAACATCTGCTGTCCAGAGACACAGCAGCTCAGTGAGTGAAGTCAACAGGATCAAACAACACCAGTCGTGCCCTTCAACGCACACGTCTTCTTGCTTTCATTGCCATCTGCCTTTCCTGTCAGTCGAATTTCTTCCCCTCAGTGGAGAGCTGTGGTGTAAAGCCAGGTCATTAGGCTCATTCAGCAGGTACAGTCTACCACTGTGAAGCACCTGGTGAGTCACAGCCATACATTTCAGTCAGGGACCACTGCATGGAAATACTGTCAGGGTTAAAGAAAAATCTCCTGTGCGATGAATGCACCCTTTGAATAAATAACCCACATTCTTCTGTTATTATATCACACTGAGTTTGAAATTGTGCAGGGAACCTCTATTTGTAGCAGCCACTGGAAAGAGTGGGGAAAAGTGGAAGCTGTCAGTGACTTTATTTAACTGAAAACAGTGGCCTCTTTCACCAGCGCAGCCCATCCTCAATATAGAGCTTGTTTGCATGCAAACTGCACAGACTGACACGTCAATGTGGAGAGCTGCTGGATCTGCTGTGCTTCAAACACCACTGCGTATGAACATCTCCAAATCTCATTCGTGGCCCTCCTGCACAATGTGGTTTCCCTTAAAAAAAAAAAAAAACAGCGTCCAGAAGGGCAGCTGTTGAGGGAACAATGACCAGAACAGATGTCACACTGAAAGTTCTTGAGAAAAAGTAATTGGGAATTTGTAATCAGAGAGGAAGGTAGGGTGTGTCAGTGCAGCCATTCTTTGGTTAAAAATTGAGCCACAAACATCCCGAGTATTAGCATTAGGAACTGACATGTCATAGGAACAACACAAATGCACAGGCACACAGAGAAAGGGATTGAGGCAAGAGTCACTTTTTCCACTCTGCCATGACATCATGATTGAGGAACAGGTGGGATAAACTCAGGGTCCAGCCCCTCCTGGTTCAAACCCAGCAGCTGAATGACTCCATTGTTTACAGACATTTTCAACTGATTACAATGATCCAAATTTCCAACACTTCGCTGGAGAATTCATGCCAAGTTCAAACTCACTTCTGAAACACTCGCTATGTGAGAAACTTTTGTTTAAATTCTCTTACAGCAGTGATTCTTAACCACAGGGCCCCGGCCCAAATGTGGGCTGCTGGCGCCACCTGAAGGGGGTGCAAAAATGCGGGCAACTCTTTGACTGGGACTGCATAAAGTATCAACAGAAGACACCAGAAATATATTATCCATGAGAAGCTCAGTAATCATGCAGTTTGGGAACACACCGTACCACCAATGCATTGGCCAGTTTTTCTATTAACACCATACCGATAAACAGAATTATTTTTTTCAGTAGGTGAGCTGTAGAAAGTATGGAGGTAAAAGAGTTTTGTTAGATACAGGGTCGGTGTGAGGGTCTTTTGGGGCACCAATCAATGTACTACTGGGGCCCCTACCTTATTAAAGCACAGCAGAAAAAAGAAATATTTTTTGGCTGCGGACCCCTAGTGGCCAGGGTGCAAGTGACGCCCATAGCTGGAAAACTTTAGTGGTGTGTTCTACCCACTGACAGTCAGAGCTAAAGAAGCCTCTCAGATGAGAGGAAAAACTTTTTCTTAATAACTTGTCCTGTTGTCCACTTGTCTAATGAAACTTCTTCAACCTTGACCAAGACCTGGATGACTGATGATCTTCATCGGAGCAGAAAATTGAAGTGGAAAATGAACTCCCCACAGGACCCTCGAAGACTACATTTTTGCATATGTAGAATCTAGGATATAATGTTAAACAGGATTGTAGTTTGTGATCTAACTTTAAATTACCTAATTGCTACTTACCAAGAGTAAAAAATACAACATCTGCTTCCTATTGGCCACCCCCCAGGGTAAGGAATGAATTCTTGATTTACAGTTGCGTATTCCACCATACTCCCATCTCCAAAATTTTGGGTTATTATCCCAATTACCCAGTTATTTTAAATAAAAAATGTTTTCTGTTTGTTGCACTGCCAAGACGGGTTTAATGGTTTAAATAAACAGATTAACAATATTAAGAAAAGGTGTATTTTATAGACAAGTATTTTTTTTGCAGCATGTGGTGTCCAAATTGGCTTCTGTGGAAAAACATGGGTACCCCAGGGTTTATTTTTGAAATTATTTTTCCATACGTTTTTTTTTTTAAACACAATTATTGGATAAAATGCCAGAATACGTTGTGTAGATTAGGAACAGATGGTCCAATAACGGCTCAGCTTTTCTTCCGAATAAATGGGGAGCTCAACAGCAGGTACTGTGAGAGGTTTCAATTTATCATCAGTTTTTTATTCTCAAATATTTTCAGATTGATTTTATCTTTCATTTCTACTGATGGTATGTTTCAAAAGTTGATTCCTTTCACTCAAGAATGGTGACATTTTTGTTGACCACCTTGCTGCTCCTTCATCTTGAGATGTGGAAAAAACATGACTGGAAGTCAAAGGGCTGGGAGCAATTACACACTGTTCTCCTGTTCGAAGGAAACCCCGGGAAGTGCCTCAGATAAAACACATCTCCTGGTCTTCGTCCCAGTTCTCCTCCTGTATGATGTGTGCACTGGAGTGTTGAATTGATTATGTTAATTATTCTCTGGCAGGGTCACAGGTTTTTCCATTAACACCTCAGCACTCGGACCAGCGACACACTTTAGCTCCTCCTCTTAATATGACCTTGGCAGAGTGAAGGACACAGAAGAAATAACACTCGCATGACATTTTAAAGCAGCGTGGCCCCCCACCCTCTATCAGACACACACATACACACACACACATGCATCCATTTGAAGGATGATACCTAAGAGCAAGAAGGGGAGGGAGTGGCAGTTGTTTCACTGTCACCATTAGGTTCAAAAGGCTTTTACTGTAATTATTACTCCTTTTAGGATTTGGCCCTATGAGCCTGCAGCGTATCGAGTAACTCCGCACCTCATTATGACCTGACAGGCCGCACATCATGGCTCCTGTCCTTCCTGGGTTTCCTGGTTTTGACAGGATGGTGCATTTCACCTCATACAGAATAAGTCACAGCCTTATTGCGCTGAACATGTAGAGTACGATGTTGTTCAGCGTCCCTCCCCTGAGACAGTATGAGGACATGTCCAGTCCTCACACACTCACTGGCTCCAGAACTAATAAAATCTCAGTGAGTGAATGAATTCCCCCCTTTGTGTACATTTCAGATTATCTCCTCTGGTCCCTGAGCAGCCGAAACCACAGGATATTAATTGTTAAACCGCAGGAAAAAGACACACACACACACACACACATACAAACTGGGATCTCAATAAGCTTAGCAATTCCTTCACTGTCTAAGGATTATATGAAAGCAGCGGTTCAGGGTTTTTAATCTATTTTCAAAGATTAAAAAATTACACCTTATGCGAGATTTTTCAAGAGTAGCTCAATTTAAAAAAAAAATTAAATATTTTCTATACCGGCTTCATTGCTTAAAACCATGGCTTCTTTGAGTCAATTTTCCTATATGTGATCAAATATTTGTAAATAGTCAAGATAGATAGATAGATAGATAGATAGATAGATAGATAGATAGATAGATAGATAGATAGATAGATAGATAGATAGATTCGACAAGAAATGTAAAATCCTCCAGTAAAGAGTTCCATAGTAGGTCTCCTGGTTGCAGTACATCTGCAGGTCTCCTCCGGGGACTGCTAATGGAGTCCATGTAACTTGACGATGGTTTACGTCCAACCCTGAGTGAATGGTTGAAACAGAAGTGTGCGCAGAGTTCTCATTCGTCATTTCTGCTCATCCTCCTGACAAGACAGAGCTTGAAGACTTGGGAGAAATCTGTTCTCCAGTGTACTGTAGAGGAACTCTCAACATGCGGAGAACAGTGAGAGCGAAGTGAAGGCTTGTCTGTTCCCACCTCAGATCTACGCCAGAGCCAACAGTGCCATTTTTCATTTGTTGCAGTTTGCTTATTAAAAACATCCATGATGGATCACTTTTTATGAGATTAATTCCAGGAATCCACTTCACAACTGGCACCCACAGGAGACTGTTTTGATTGGCTCATTGATGCAAAGCTAAAAGTCACCTTGAACAAAGCTGAGGTTCATGTAACGCAGATGAAGTCTGCTAGCTAGAACACTTATAATATTGTTTATTTTTTAGAATTCACTTTTTTTTGTTCCTTGTTAATTATTATTACATCATCGTGGTGAAAGAAAATGAATTTCAGAACATACTCCTACGGCTAGCTAGCTTTAAAAGACATTCAGTAGAGCAGCTTGACTATTTTTCATTTTCTACCCCGTCTTCCCACCAAGGTTCTGAGGCCACCTAGCGGTCAATACTTTCATATACCACTGTGTTTTAAACTGCCTCCTTTTCCCTTCGTTTGATGTATTATTATTGGTTTTGAGTAAAAGTCCTTGGGCAGGAGCCTATTGATTAGTTAACACAGTTTATTGATCGAGGTAAAATGTCCCCAGGTCAGGGGCTGTCCTCCTCGTGTAGTTTTGGGTTTTGTGATAATACATTTCCCAGACAATTCCCAGTGGGCATTAAGGACCACAGAAACAGCTGATACTTGGTTTTTAGTGTCCCCAGGCTTTGATGGAATAAAACGATAAGAGCAGCATGAGACATAAAGATGGTGGGGACAGACAGAATCCATCTCTAAAGACTGATCCTGTTTCAGCCTGTGGTGTCCAGTCAGGGGTTCTAGATGCAGAGTCACTTCCTGTCAGATGGGAAAAAAAGAACGGCTGCTTGTCCCTGGAGAGGAACATCTGATATGAACTTCTGACTATATAAGGAAGTGATGGACCGCAACACAGTCTGAGCTCCACTGGTAAACAAGTTAGTCTCATGGTAATAAGGAAAAAATAGCTTTTAGGTGTTGAATACACGCCGTCTTTTTTTCCAACATTAAAATAAAAAGAACATAAATAGAACACATTATTCTGACGTTTATTACGCACAAATATTTCCAGTCTATATTTATCACATTTTCAGCAAGACACTGTCTCCTGCTTATCAGATCTAGGCCACAAACTGGACCAGAACCTTGAGACAGGACTAGTGGTTTAATTATGGGCTTTGAAAGAAGTGAAGTCAAATGTTGGTTAAAACAAGAAGTATTTACCAGATCAGGCCCACATTCATTTAGTATTGTATACCAGGGGTCAGCGGAGAGCTCTTTCAAAGGCATCTACAAATATGAAGATCTGTTCGTTTGATACAGACTTCCCAAACAATAAAGTAATAATTCTTAGTTCTGGGACATAGACACTGATCACTGCACCCATTGGAATATTATTGTTTGGACATGTTTGTGGCTATATATGCGTATGGGTGTGTCTGTATATGGACATATACTGTATATATGTACGTGTGAGTGGGTATGCACATACACATACACTAAAATAGATAATAATACTCAGGATTTGGCTCCGGGTTCATCTCCTGGGCAAGTTTGAATCCCGGTTAGGGCGGCTGACTTCCAATGGGCTCGCCACCTGCAGGAAGGTACACTATGGTGCAATGTTATTTGGGTGGCGGTTGTGGAGACTGCTGCCTCCACGACCTAGTAATGGATATGCGGATGAAAACGGATGGACCGATGGACACTACTAACATTAACCTACCTACCAACCTATATACTGTATATACAATATATATATATATTTATATGTATATATATATATATATTTGTGTGTGTGTGTGTGTGTGTTTATACATACTACTAGCCTTCTTATCTACTAACATCCACTGTTCTGGCTTTTTATTTTTTTAAATATACATTTGTTAGCCGGCATGGAACCTCTGTTGAATACTATATATCGATAGTAAATACTATAAAACAGAAAGACTTACATTTATTGAAAGGAAAGGTACCAACCCCTTGTCATTGTGATCGACACCCAATGCACAGAAAAAAATGTGACCTCTGCATTTAACCCAGTACCAAAGTGAAGAGTTACCTGGTTGCTGGTGGATTCAAACCTGAAATGCTGTGGCCACCACTGCCTCAGGGTTTGTCCTACACACTATATGCCCTAAATAGCCATTGTCCTATATGCACAAAGCATATAGGACAATGTCTCCACATGTGGCCCACATTAACATGTGGCCTAATTTGCTTAATTCAATTGTCTTTTTATATATGAATAGAGTGCAAAAAGATTAAATTTTACATATTGTAGGTCACCAAATATACGACCATAGACTCAAACTAAAATCAGATGGGTATAAGTGATAACTATTTAATTCTCTGTTTTTTTCATGTGCAGTAACACTGCAACCATTTGATATTTTCTCTTTAATCCTTACACTTGTAGAAGCCAGTTGCTTACCGGATTGAAGGGTTTGTGGGCTCAATTTCTTATGCGGTCCTTCAGCTTTAGATCTTTTTATTTAGTGGATTATATTTTTTTAATTAAGATTTTATTGGCCTGCCAATTATTGTGCCTGATTGTCATGCTTTCAACTTTATCTATCTATCTGTCTGTCTGTAGGGCCTTGAACGCAGCTCCTTCTTGCTCCTTCCCTTCAATGTCACAGTCTGCAGGCATTTTCGTCATTATAAATGATTAATGGAGATTACATAAGTGCTGTCGTCTGAGTGGTCAACAGAGGTGGAGGCAGAAAAGAGGAATTCAAGGCATCCAAGTGACATTAATTATACATTTCTGTGAGCTCACATGCTTTTAAGAAAATTAAATGTTCTCAATTAGTTTATGTCATGTTTCCATTAAAAGTTTTATTCTCATTTTCCTAAAAGTTTTCTTTCAGCTGACCTGTTTTTTTTTTTGTTTTCACAAACCAGTAATTTGGCTTCAAAGTGAGCAGATAAATGGTCAGCAGCGCCAGGGGTTTAGCTCAGGTAAGTAACCAAATGCATTAAAATGAAAGTAGTTTAAAAGTAATCTTTTTTTTAAACGTATCTGGTGCTGGTGCAACAGTAAAGTGCCTATGCTGGAATGTATGGGATGTCCTGGACACACTGCCAGGAGGCCAACATACACATTCAGGAAGGAAAATAAAAAGATATTAGCAAAAACATTAAATGATGGGAAGTTAAGACTGTAATTAAGGAGTAACAAAATTATGGTAGTTAAGTGATAGGAAATATAAAAAACATAACTCAATGCATAAGAAATATCTGTGGTTTTTTGGATGTGAATATAAGAACATGTCCAAGAGTTAAATAAGAAATAAGTCACATAAGCGCTACATTAAATAGTGAGGTGATTAGAGACACAACACAGACCGAAAAGTTTGGACAAAAAGCTAGAGAAGCCAGATTAAGATGGTTTGGACACGTTCAGGGGAGGGACAGTGGATACATTGGTAAAAGAATGATTCTAGAGATGTCTCCAGGTGGGAGACAAAGAGGAGATTGATGAAGGACAGGGGGAGATGGAAAATGCTGACCCGCCACAAAAGAGAAACCGAAAAAAATAAGACGAAGCGCTTCATTAATTAAAACAACCCAGTTGCTATTTACGAAGTTCTACTACTGATGAAGAAGTACTATTAATGAGAAATATTGTTCAACAAATGTCTGGAATAATTGTGTTTTAACAAGCTGACTTTTTTTGTGAAAGCTAAGAGTGCTTTATTATTCTTTTACATATACTGTTTCAGGTGTAGTGTAGGTCTATACAAGTTAAGACGACAAAAATAAACAGCTCGGTGGAAAAGGCGCGAATCCAGACCGAGCATAGAGCTGCAGCAGTACATCTAACCAGAGGAGGGCGCCCACGTCACAGAAAACGTCTTGGCGTATTAAAGCACAACTGACTAAAATGTGAATAAATCTACCGTATGTCTGTGTGTATGTCTAAGCATTTTAATATTTACTGTTACTGCTATCTGAAGAAAAGATAACTTAAAATAACTGACAACTGTTATCACTTACATAACTGTAAGTCATAATGAAGTAAAGTACTAATGACAACTGCTGCCTCGGAAAAAAACTGGGTTTTGTGTTGCAGTGAGCGCCGCCAGTAACCATTAGTTCATTTTCGTAGCGCAATAAAATAAGACAAAGGCAGCTTTAATTTTTATTGGAAACCCGTTGGTCTTCACCTTTTTATACACTGCTGTCGCAGCAGTGTTGTGGTCACAGCACACGCCAAACCGCCCTGAGCAGGATTAAACAATTCTTCTCACACACCAGTCGATAGCAACGAAACGGAATAGAACACATTGCGCATGTGCTCCACATGATGCGTTGAAGGGACTTATAGACAGTGGGAAAAGGCATATTATGACAGCTTAACTGCTTGATTATTATTTTTGAACCCACATAAATTGATATAGATAAAATTTTAAATAGATCTAATAAAAGACACAAGTAAATGGCAGAGCAGAAACTGTATTTCTACATGAAACAAATCAAGGTGAAAACAATTATTGTCGTACGTTTGAGTGTGATTTGATAAAAGTTTCAAACATAAGAAGAAACACTTAACAAAATAACTCACAAGTAATTGGCAAATGAGAGATTTTTATTTTAAACGATGTAAGAATAATTTCAAAATTATCTGCGTCACTTCATTCGTCCATCGTCGTCTCCGACATTGAAAGTGAAAGTATTTCGGACATTTTAACTGCGCAGTACAAATAGGGTTCCGATGTAGGTTTTTGGTGAGTGCAGATACAATTTGTCTATGTTTTTCTTATGACCATTCAGATGTCAGCTTTTACTTTCGATGACATTAACTGTCGGTGACGTCAACTTGAGTAATATACCTGGTTAAAAATAAGATTTTCTTTTTTTAGGTAACAGACAGGTAACAGGTTTTCTTAACAGGTAGACTTAACTTTTTGCTAGAAAATCAATGATTATATGATGGAAGAAGACAGCACATCGTCTCCAGGACCCAGCTGTCTGTCTGTGAAGTCAGACCAGTCCATGGATAAGCATATAAACTTCAGTCCTGAGCCAGGATCTACAGACACACGGTAAGACTTTGGTCCTTGCCTCATCATCACAGCCACGGTACAGTAGAACAGTAGAAACAGGGATGCACCACTTGAGCTTGATAAATATTTAGCTTTATCAACTTTAAACTATAGACCAGTGGTTCTTAACTTTGTTGGAGCTACCGAACCCCACCAGTTTGATATATGCACCGAACCCTACTTTAGTAGGGGGAGTTGGTGTGTCTTGACCTGCGCGGTGTCATGACCTCTGCGGCAGAGGCTCCACCAATGGAACCCAGGTCACTGCTATAGACAAAGCAGTGAATCAAAAACGCTGCTGAGTATTTGACTCTGAGGAGGAAGGTGCTTTTTTTCCCTCGACTGATCGATATAAAATATGGAAGAGCAGAAAGAGCAGCGTTTCAGCTTAAATGTATAATAATTGTTCATTCTATTTCTAGAAATGCGCAGCTGCATTGATTAGTAGAATACCTGGCTTAATGAGAATATTTATTTATTTATAATATTTTAATATTATTGAAACACAATAAATAAATAACATTAGGCCACCCTTGGGTTCGCAAGGTTCCTGGTTCTAATCCCCCTACTGCCAAGTTACTGCTCCCCTGGTCACTATGATGATGGGTTAAATGCAGAGGCATAATTTCCCGAAGGATACTCCCTAGGGATTAATATAGTTCTACAGTAATGTATTTATTTTATTTTATTTACATTGTTTGGAGCTCAGAGCTGATGTTCAAAGCTCTCCAAAAATAGTATATGAATCTCTCCCAACCAAGTCTATTCAGCCCACAGCAAAACTGTTTTTTGGCGCTGTTGGTATTTACACCAAGTGTAAATGAAGTTCTCTAGATCTACTGAAGTTGACAAAGAACTGTTCTACTCCTGAGGAAGTCGGTGTACAGGACAGATAATTTTATTGATCAGATTAGACCAGGCCTGAGCAAATGTTTTGACTCCTGGGCCAGAGTTCATACTAAAATGTATTTGTTTGTGAAGACTGACATGTCCATGAAAAGCCCTCCAATATTCAGTCCTGAACCAGGACCTACAGAGCCAGAGTAAGACACTTTGGTCCATATTCTCCATCTCCTGGCATCTCCTGAATACAAACTTGAGTTACAAGGTTACTGCCATCCTATTTATTCATGTGAATGTTTTTCTTAGAAAAGTGGAGGAGCAGGAGATCTCAGTGGACCTACAAGAAGGAAGCAGAGCAAACAATGAGTCCTCACCTCAGACAGGACTCTCACAGCCTCTAGGTTTGTAGAAGTTTAATTACATCTTGTACTGTCCAGCACTGATATTTAGAGTGTCCTGTTGGGGTTCCTTTTTACTTCTAACAAAGATATTGTGTCAATCATTAACTGTAAATAAATGTGAATGTGTTGATGAGGATAAACCATAGAAACTGACTTTTTTCGCTTGTTTTTCAGTGGACATTGGTATGAAGAAGGTTGTAGAAGAACTTAAGCTCTGTCTGCGAACAAGATGTGAACATGTGACTGAAGGAGCTGATGATCCAGGGAGTAGAACCCTCTTCTCCAAGATCTACACTGAGCTTTACATCACAGAGGGACAGAGTGAGGAGGTCAACACTCATCATGAGGTGATGCAGCTGGAGACTGCTACCAGGAGGAGGAGGTTCAATGGAGACAATTCCATCAAGTGCAGTGCCATCTTCAAAGCCATACCTGACCAACAGGGGGCCATCAGAGTGGTCCTGACCACCGGTGTAGCTGGCGTTGGAAAAACCATCTCAGTGATGAAGTTCACCCAGGACTGGGCTGAGGGTTTGGAGAACCAGGATGTGAATCTACTGGTTTTGTTTTCATTCAGAGAGATGAACCTGATCACAGATCAGCAGTACAGTCTTCTCCACCTGCTCCGGGTTTTCTATCCAACATTGGAGAAAATCACAGCAGAGAAACTGTCTGTCTGTCAGCTGTTGTTCATCTTTGATGGTCTGGATGAAAGCAGACTCTCCCTGGACTTCAACAATATGGAGGTTGTGACTGATGTCACACAGATGTCATCAGTCAATAATCTGCTAATGAACCTCATTCAGGGGAACCTGCTTCCCTCAGCCCTCATCTGGATCACCTCCAGACCTGCAGCAGCCAATCAGATCCCTCCAACATTTGTCCACAGGGTGACAGAGGTTCAAGGCTTCACAGACGACCAGAAGGTCCAGTACTTCAAGAAGAAGTCCAAAGATGAAGAGCTGTCTAACAAAATCATCTCACATGTCAAGATGACCAGGAGTCTTCACATCATGTGTCAGATCCCAGTCTTCTGCTGGATCAGTGCCACAGTTCTGGAGCATATGTTGACCTCAAAGCAGAAAGAAGAACTGCCCAGAACCCTGACAGACCTTTACTGTCACTTCCTGTTGGTTCAGACAAACAGGAAGAAGAACAAGTACTGTGAAGGACAGGGGACTGCTCCGTCAGACAGAGAAGTTATTCTTAAGTTGGGGAGGCTGGCATTTGAACATCTGCAGAAAGGGAGCATCATGTTCTACCAAGAAGATCTGGACCAATATGGTCTGGACATGACTGAGGCTCTGGTCTACTCAGGGGTTTGTACCCAGATATTCAGAAGAGAGAGTGTAATCTTCAGGAGAAATGTATACTGCTTTGTTCATCTGAGTGTTCAGGAGTTCCTAGCTGCAGTCTTCACGTTCTACTGTTACACCAATAGGAGGACACATGAACTGCAGGACTCCTTTGACTTCAATATATACATATATTCACTGAATCAACTCCTCAGTAAAACAATGGAGAAATCTCTTCAAAGTAAAAGTGGTCACTTGGACCTGTTTGTTCGCTTCCTTTATGGTATGTGTCTGGAGTCCAACCAGAGAATCTTAGGAGACCTGCTTGGACAAACAAACTACAGTTCAGAAGTTATTCCAAAGGCCATTGAAGACCTCAAACATTTGAGGACATCCGACATCTCCCCAGACAGAAGCATCAACATCTTCCACTGTCTGACTGAGTTGAAGGATCAGACAGTTCAGCAGCAAATCCAGGAGTTCCTGATGTCACAGAACAGACAACAAGAACTCTCTGAGATCCAGTGCTCAGCTCTGGCTTACATGCTGCAGATGTCCGAGGAGGTTCTGGATGAGTTCGATCTGAACCACTACATAACATCATTGGAAGGAAAACAGAGATTGATCCCAGCGGTGAGGAACTGCAGGAATGCTCGGTGAGTTAGTAATTAATCACTATTAACTAGTCAGTCATGTTGGTTTTTCCTTCTCCCTAGTAACAACATTGTGAAATAGGCTCCTCTAGACGGTAATTAGTGGTTACTGAAACTACAACAACTGAATATCTAATCTATAGATTCATAAACAAAGCTGTAGTCTGAGAGACAGAACAGTCTTGTTCCCTCTTCACTTGTTTTCCCTTCTTTACCTGCTCACATTTCAATTGTTGAATTGTTGCCTTTTTTGTCTCAGGACTTTTAACATAGGTTTATCTACAGGATAAAAACTGATTGGATTCTGATATTTTGTCCTACATCACAGACTGACACATTGTCACCTGTCAAAGACCGACTGTGAAATTGTGGCCTCAGCTCTGAAATCCAACCCCTCACATCTGATGGAACTGGACTTGAGCGACAACTACCTTCAGGATGCTGGAGTGGATCATCTGTGTTCTGCACTAAAGAGTCAATACTGTGGACTGAAGAGTCTGAGGTACAAATCAACTTTTGTATCTAGGACACTTCCTGCGTTCAAACCCTTTTGTTCTCAACAATGTCCCTGTCCATGATCTCAGAGTTTAATACCAGAATACCTAAAACCAACTTCCAGTCCAATTAACTTTCTTTTTTTTCTTCTTTATTCAGTTTGAGGAGCTGCAGTTTATCAAAGACCAGCTGCTCTTCTCTGGCCTCAGCTCTGAAGTCCAGTCCCTCACATCTGATAGAACTGGACCTGAGTGGAAACAACCTTCATGATGCAGGAATGGAAGTTCTGTGTGGTTCAGGGAGGAGTCCACTCTGTGAACTGAAGACACTTGGGTGAGTAACTGACTCTACTGGTCTGTTGGTTTTCAATCTGTTGTTGAGTAAAGGTTGTTTCCAACAGAACATAATCTGATTTCCTCACCATCTTCAACTCTTCCAATAAAAGTAAAAACACATGCTAATTTTATGTATTTTTTTGCTTTATCTGGCTTGACTTCTTTTTATATAACTTAGGAATTTTGCCCTTGTAAATCGTCAACGTTAAGTGTCTAATTTGTCTAATGTGATGTAAGTTAATGTGATCTAAATGTATAAAAAGTAAAATATTATTATCTTGTCTTAATGAATTATAACAAATTTAAGTGGGTTTATTAATATTTATATATAACAAACAGTTACTAATCCACTTTATTAAGAAAATCAACTTTCTCTGTGTCCCTTTTTCTTTATTCAGGTTGGAGAACTGCAGGTTGTCAGACATAAGTTGTTCTTCTCTGGTCTCAGCTCTAAGGTCCAACCCCTCACATCTGAGGAAACTGGGCCTAGGTTGGAACGACCTGCTTGACCCAGGAGTAGAAGCTCTGTGTGGTTTCCTTCAGAGTCCACTCTGTCAACTAAAGACTCTGAGGTGAGTTTACTGACTGTTACTGTTGAAAATGTCAAAGTGAAGCTGATCTTCACTCCCAGATCAGATCAGAACCACTGATTCTAAATACATTCTAAATTGTTATCTTTGCCTGTTTTTTCTTGGTTCAGTTTACCCTACTGCAGTTTGTCTGAGATCAGCTGTTCTTCACTGGTCTCAGCTCTAAGGTCCAACCCATCACTTTTGAGGGAACTGGACCTGAGTGGAAACAACCTCCATGATACAGGAGTTGAGGTTCTGTGTGGTTTTCTTCAGAGTCCACTCTGTCAACTGAAGACTCTGTTCACTAACTGTTACCATAGACACACATTTATGTCCTTACTCTCATATGCAGCATAGCAATCGGGATGTTTAAATTCCTGATGTGAGGTGGAGACGTTGATGCACTCCCACATTGCAAATTCAGCAACAGACTTTTTATCCGTGGGCCTTTTTCCAATAGATTAGTACAATAAATATCTGTAATAAATGTGAAACAATCCAGCAAATTCATGAATATTAACTTTTCTCTCTGTTTTTTTTTATATTCAGTTTAATCTTCTGCATGTTGTCAGAGGTCAGCTGTTTCTCACTGGTCTCAGCCCTGAAGTCCAACCCATCACATCTGATGAAACTGGACCTAAGCAGAAATGACCTTCATGATCCAGGAGTAGAAGTTCTGTGTGGTTTCCTTCAGAGTCCACTCTGTCAACTAAAGACTTTGAGGTGAGTTCACTGACTGTTACTGTTTATACTGTTTATACTGTCTATAAATTAATGACTTAGGGTTTAAAACTATTTTCATCATCTTCTGTTTTCTGAGACTCACCTCAACAAGGGACAATCTGTTACTGTCTGTGTTATTATTAAAATATATTAGAAATAATTTATGTATTATACGTTTACCCAGTAGATGACATCAAAAGGGCTTCTAGAGATGGAGGAATTTAGGTTTTATACATGACTTTTACATGCTTTTTACATACACTTTTACATACAATAACCCAGGTGGCAGTGCTTTGGTGTAAAAGGCTCTACTTTTACAAAATGAAATCACGAAAATGTGAAACAAACAAACAAAACAATTCACTAACTGAGGGTTAGTCTCTGGAGTTGATTGTCCTACAGAGTGGACTCTGAATGCTTTGTACCTTCAAGGATTCAAGGATTCAAGGATTCAAGGAAGGTTTATTGTCATTGCAACACATGTTAGACATATGATGAACGAAATAAGTTACTCGGATCCCGGATCAGGAGAGAGGGAGAGGAAAGAGAGAAGAGGAGAGAGAGAAGATGAGATATAATTAAGAGGAGAGAGAGAAGAGAAGAGAAGAGGAGAGGAGAAGTGGAGTAATAGTGTGGTGACGACAATTGCAAATTATTATATGGAGTGGATGAGGCAACCAAACAGATGAATACAGTAGTTCTAGTGGTGGATTGCAATGACAGCTGATGATTACAGTTACAGGTTTCACACACCTCATCCATGGAACCATGTTAACAAAGATTTAACTGCATGAGCTTTGATCTCCCACATTCTGATTCTGTTTAATCTGATCTAAAATGATCTGCTCTAAACCTATGTAAGGTCAACTATCACAATATTGTCCAAATTAATTGTATTAAGCTATTGCTGCTCTATGATATATACATGTAGTGAATAGTTAACATATTTTCACGACCAAAGGCGTACTAAAAGGCGCAGCCTCAGTTATTTGTGCCATTACTATATGTAACACACACATAAGGCACACCTGATCATAGGGATGGGTTTTATGTACAACCCACACCCACACTTCCCCCTTTAAAGTTCTCATGGTTTCCTCTACCACGTCCGCCTTACAACAACACACACACAAGCATACAAGGAAAGGAAGGAAAGCAAACTCCTTGTCATTGTGACATTGTGATTCACACCACTGCACACAACGAAATGTCACCTCTGTATTTAACCCATCACACCACCCATCAGTGGACCTCAGTGGTAACTTGGCAGGGAGATCCGACCCAGGTCCGCTTCCTTAACCATTAGTCCACCAACTGCCTACAAGTGTGTGTATTTAAATAAAGAGCGGGGGCAAAACAATGCCCACACTTCCCCCTTTAACGTTCTCATGGTGTCCTCTACTACGTCTGCCTTACAACAACAACACACACAGGGCACATTGCACTATAGGGCGCGTCGCATATATTGAAGAAAATCTATTTTCGTAAAAATATGGTACTAATCCATTCAATCCAAAAATATCCACTTTTCTTATTGTCTTTTTTCAGTATGGCTTTCTGCAGGTTGTCAGAGGTCAGCTGTCTTTCTCTGGTCTCAGCTCTGAAGTCCAACCCATCACATCTGAAGAAACTGGACCTGAGTAAAAACGATCTCCATGACTCAGGAGTAGAAGTTCTGTGTGGTTTCCTTCAGAGTCCACTTTGTCAACTAGACACTTTGAGGTGAGTTCACCGACTGCTATTGTTGTTATTTGTTTGGTCTAATCTGATCTAAATCATCTAATCATCAACATATTATAATCTTGTCTAATATAATTGTAATTAATTTGCTAATGCCATAGTTAAATATGTACTAAATGTTTTATAATCCACCTAATTCAATAAAATAAACTTTTCTTTTTTTCTTTTCTTCTTTATTCAGTTTGAAACACTGCAGGCTGTCAGAGGTCAGCTGTTCTTTACTGGTCAATGCTCTGAGGTCCAATCCCTCCCATCTGAGGAAACTGGAGCTGAGTAAAAACGGTCTTCATGGTCTGTCAGTGGAAGTTCTCCATGATCTAGTGAAGAATCCAGACTACAGACTGGAGGATCTGATGTCAGTATAAAGTATCATCTTCTCCTGTTTGTTGTTCTGACATGAAATTCTTCATCAAAGTTATCTATTGTGCAGATGTAAACAAATATGTGTGAATATGTTGTGAAAAGGTGAACACACAAACCAATTAATCAAATCTTCAGCATTGAGGTCTCTGCTGCTGTGACACTGACATGTGCCCTCTGGTCTGTTGTGAGAGTTGGTGTGAAATTTGTTTTCTTGTTGAAGAATTACCTGACACAATAGAGAGAGAAGTTGTGGACAAGAATATTATTTCTAATATTCTTTCCCTTACTCCGGTTGGTTTTTTTGAGAGAGTTTGATTATATCAACCTCGTTTGGACACACACGTGGGTTGGTAGAGAGAAGAGGAGCGTTGTGCCGTCTGTCTACAGCCCTGTCTCTTATACACATCTAGATGTGTATAAGTGTGTCAACAGTTTTGGATGTGAATCCAGCGACGGTGAAGGGGAGCGTCTTCATCCAAGGCTCCAGATAAGAGGAGATTGCACACACTTTATTTGTATATAGACATACAGATTGGACTTAACTATACTACCCGGGTAGTAGGATTTTGGGGATATTTTATTTTGATACTTTTTGATACAGAGCTCTGAAGTTTATTGCCTGACTTGAATGTTTTTGTGTGAATTTACCAAGAGTATATATTATTTTATTAAGTATATAATAAACGTCGGTTGTGTTTTCAACATTATTATTGTCAATAATTTTATTCTTCCTCCTTGAAAAGTTCCTTAGGGCATCTATTCTCATTGCTAATAAACTTAAGTGTATGCCCCCCTTACATAATTTGGCGAGCTAGCCAGGAGGAAAATAAAATTTTTGACTTTGTCTATATATTGCCAGGTTGTAGATAAATTATACTGTACCGTTTTGTCATTTTCAACAATAAGGTTCGAGTGTGAATTGTTCAATATTGAACTGGCTATGGATGCTAACAAAGCAAATGGTATTAATTGGAGAAATGCTATATATGTTGAAGGTATTACTCCATACGACACTGATGAGCAGATATCTGAATTTTGTTCTACTTATGGGACAGTGAGCAAGATCCTTAGAGTTAGACAGACTGGAAAAGAAAGTGTTGTCAAAGCTCTAGTAGAGTTTGACTCAGAAGAATCAGTCACAAAGATAATGTCTGACTCAGCTAAGTTTTTTTGTAGCCCTGGGGATCCTAATACATTATGGAGTGTAGATATTGCTTACAAAGCGACTTCTACCCCTCAAAAGCACATTAAGCAGGCTGAAGACTTGGAGTTAAGCAGTCAAGTCTCAAGTTCTGATAGTGAAGCTGACTCTGATGACAGTAGGACACCCTTAATTTCTAAACGACGCACCAAGACATATACACCTCAGATTAATTCTTTTAAGTCACCATACCCTATTGAACCAACTACTTCAGGTCACCCAAAGAATACTTCAGCCCAAGTTACGCAGAGAGTACTCCATAATGATATTGTAAATCCGCAAGATGTGCAGAGAATAATTGTGGAACATGTTATAAAAACCGACAGATCAGATACCACAGACCAAGGATCTAAACGCCTTCGTCCTTTCTCAGGGAAGCTTCCTAAGCCCCCCTTACATAAACAAATATGTGTGAATATGTTGTGAAAAGGTGAACACACAAACCAATTAATCAAATCTTCAGCATTGAGGTCTCTGCTGCTGTGACACTGACATGTGCCCTCTGGTCTGTTGTCTTCTTTCCACAGATAGAGATGCTGAACTTCATGAAGATCATGTTGTCAATGCACAGGATCAAGAAACAAGAAGGAAGCTTTGGACCATGCGGAATGTTTTCTATGTGATTACATATGGTATACATCACCAAAGCAAGTTTAGACTTAGTAAAACTATGCAACCTGTTAATATGAAGACACCATTAATTAGGGGCAGTGGTGGCCTAGTGTTTACAGAACCAGACTTGGGTCTGAAGGGTTTCAAGGTCCCAAATCCACCAGCTGCCAGGTTACCAACGGTTCACTTTGGGGATGGGTTACATGCAGATGTCACATTTTGCTCTGTATCACAATGACGGGTTTGTTTGGTATTCCTTTTTTTAGTCGCAGCACAGTATTATAGAAAAAGAAAATCCTATTTAAGTATAGTATACTTAATAGTAACTATACTAGTATAGTATAGTTGTATAGTGTAAAGTTGTATAGTGTATAGTAGAAATTGTATAGTGTATATATATATATATATATATATATATCTACTGAAAGCTGCCCATATGATGTATGTGAAAAACACAAGCACTTAATAAATACATTCTTCTATTCATTTTGGCTTGTCTCCTTTTTAGGGGTTGCCACAGAAAATCAATGTTTTCCATGTTCCCCAGTTTTTTGTATTTTCTACTCTGACTCCAACTACCTCCATGTCCTCCCTCACTGCATCCATCAATCTCCTCTTTGTCTCCTACATGGTAGCTCCATTTCTAGTATCATTTTTCTACTAGAGTATCCACTGTCCCTCCTCTGAACATGTCCAAACCATCTCAATTTGTCATCTTTTTCTCCAAACCTTCCTGTCTGTGTTGTCTGTCTAATCACCTCATTCCTGATTCTGTCCATCCTTGTCTCTCCTAAAGAGAATCTTAGCAAATACAGTAATATATAATTTGCAGTTTTTCAATTTGTTACATAGATATATCAAACTACTTTACATATAGTTCATATATGTAGAATTACTTTACATATGGTACGCTTTTGAAAATGTTGGTCAAACCTTGACCAAGCGTGAGCAGGTCAAATCCCTCTCTGGGATTTTCCCACTCAAACAAAGCAATGTATTGGTTGGGACCTGATCAATATTGCTTTTAAGGGATTCTGTGTTGTAGAGCAGTGCTTCTCAATCTTTTTCTGTTACGACCCCCCCTAGCAAAAAGAAAACAATTCGTGGATTACCTGATATGCAGCTGAGGAATTCCTTGTCAGTGTTGGTGTAGTTACTACCCAATGTAACAATGATGTATCGTTTCGCTTACTTTACCACTATTATCAAACGTTTACATTTTTATACAATGCACTGTACTCAGTAAATTGCAAAAAGCAAAACCTTGTAAATACATATTTATATTCATGTCTTCAGAAGAAGTATTAGGGTTGCATAAAGAATGAAAGAAAAAAACCTACCAGCTTTGGGTTGAAAGTCGGTAAAGTTTTTTTTTTAAAATAGTAATTTTGATTATGTGTATTTACAATGCACAAAGAAGCAATAAGAACATTAATATTTTAATAAAATAGTTGAATAGTAGTACCTATTGAAAAGGGAAAACGCGTTAAAGTTCCCTCCAAAGTAAAAGCCCTGCAGCCACTCTTCTGTTTAAGGCAGGGGACAATCTTTTGAATTCAATATAAAAGTCCCTCAATATCTAAGGTACGTGCTGAATAATATTCTTTTTTTAAGCTAACTGTGATATTGAAATAAATGATGACCATTAAGCTTTTATTGTGAAAGACTTACAAACAACAGGCTAGCAGTATATCCGGTTTTAAAAAAGTCGGCGGTTCTTCACAGTTCCATAATGTCCAAGATTAAATCGGTCATTTGGCCTAAAGTGATTTTATTTGGCGACTCCATAACACAGGTGTGAGTGGCGGAGAGGAGACAGTGATTATTTTCTCCCATGTTGTTATCGCGTTGATTTCCACAACGATAAATACTGTTTGTTTGTTTTTTTCAGTTTTCATTTCAAGCCAGTGGATGGGGAGCGGAATTAGCAAACAAGTTAGCCAGGTGAGCAGAGAGTCACACTGGTTTCTGAATACAATATGTATAAATAAACAGCAATTGTAGCAGGCAATGTGAGGTTGTCTACGTTTATTCCTCCCTTGTGCGGGGAGAACAGTGGGGCAGTTGCACATTACATAATAATAAAATTATATTCATAGCTGTGTGTGTAGATAACTCTGCGTTTTTACCTCTCAGAAAGTGTGACGTTGTCAACAGAGGACTTTCAGGCTACAACTCCAGATGGGCCAAGATAGTTCTCCCTCGTCTTATCGATGGTGGTCAGAACTCGGCTGACAACAACATAGCTGCTGTGACGGTATTCTTCGGAGCCAATGACTGTGCACTGGAAGGTACCACCACTCCTTGACATATGCTGTATGAGTCAATGATTGTGTACAGTATGCAGTATGTAGCATTCATTTTAACGTCCCTTGATTGTCACCCAATGTACTGCACATTTACTTGAAGCAAAAACTCCATGTTGAAAATACATACAATACAGGATCTGAAATCACTTTTTCACCTGTCATTTTTTCGTTAGTACCTAGTACTACATGTGTATCTGTCCTATAGATAAAAACCCACAGCAGCACATTCCTCTGCAGGAGTATTCAGATAACTTGAAAGAGATCACACAGATTCTGGGTGCATCAGGAGTGTCAGCAGAGAAAGTTATCTTCATTACACCGCCGCCGCTTCATGAGCCAGACTGGGAGAAGGAGTGCATTTTAAAAGGTAGCGTTGATATTAATACATTTATTTTATGATACTCAGATTTTATATAGATTGAAGAGTTTAAAATATTTAAGAGTGCTTTCTGTGTCCTTTCCAGGATGTCCACTCAACCGTTCTAACTCAGTAGCAGGACAGTATGCCCAGGCCTGTGTTCAGACAGCTGCTCAGTGTGGCACGGACATCTTGGACCTTTGGACACTGATGCAGAAAGATGGACAGGTGCCTCACATCACATACTGAAGCTGATCCTGATGAACCAATGCTGCCCATGACTTCATCATTTGTCTTCTGACCTACAGGACTACTCAGCTTACTTGTGTGATGGTCTTCATCTGTCAGAAAAAGGAAACCAGTTTGTAGCCCAGCATTTATGGGGGCTTTTGGAGAGCAGGGTGTCCCATCTGCCCTTCATCCTGCCCTACTGGGGCGACATAGATCCAAAGAGTCCCGAAAACAGCCTGCTGTGTGACCACTGAAGGAGTATGTTGCATACTTGAATGTCTGCTCTGGCGATGTAGTAATTACTCAAACAGTACAATAAAGATTATTTTTATTTTGCAGAAGTGAATAGAACAAGCAAACACAAAAACAAATATGATGAAAAAAAGCTGAACATCTTTGTTTTGTACAGTGGTTTAAATCCATTCAAGAGGGTTGATGTTTGGTACAGTTAAATATCTATCTATCAACTTCACTGTATACAGCAGTAGACGATGCCATGACAACACAAAACTTAGTAGAGAACTCTCACATTGGCACAAAGGGATAAAAACATATGGGAAAGTATAATAAATCTGTTTTCATTGACGAGTTTCTATCTTCACAAGTGTGTTTGTGTCATTGAGCACAAAATCTTAAAATAAAAACTGACAAAAAAAGTTATAAAGGTTGAGCAATTCTTACAAATCATTAAAATTCTAAAATTCAAAATAGACATAATATGTAA
This sequence comes from Paraplagusia blochii, assembly GCA_016785265.1. Lineage (NCBI taxonomy): Eukaryota > Metazoa > Chordata > Actinopteri > Pleuronectiformes > Cynoglossidae > Paraplagusia > Paraplagusia blochii. Next base: position 124,779 of record JAFBJS010004349.1, read on the forward strand.
CATAATACTCTCAAGCGCAGTAGTTACTCTGATCAATGGATGACTTAAATGTTTTATAGTCAAGTATCTGCCATCATGTGTCACACTGAAATGTTTCCTTTAACAGAAGAAAATAATCACTGCTACGTTTACACATCTGTCCTGTTAAAACTGACCTGCATCATGGAGCTACATCATTTTGACCACAGTGTTTTGTGCACAGACATAATGAAGGATAGCGTTTTCCTTCTTCCGTCAGGCGTATTGGTCACCAAAGAACCGCTCGGACCTTCATTTTTGTATTATTACACAAACTGTAAAAAGGCACAGCATTTATTCACATTTATCTCCATATTTTCTGGACTATATGTCATGGCAATTTGTTACGTCTATGAAGTTATGAGGAGCAAAAAAATGTAAATATGTTTTTGAATTAACATTGCCGATTGCGACCGAAAGAGAATAAGCGAAAAGATTTTGTTTTAAGGACAAGGCATTGTAGTAGCAGCGTTTAGCTGCCGCGAGTAAAGAGTGCCCTCCTGTGGCCACAGATTATCTAGTTTATATGGATAGCTAGTTTTGGAATGTGAACTATTGGACCAGAAAGATATCTCAGAAAAATAAAAACAACATTTGTATTACTGTGAATGATACGGTTCTTCAAACACTAAAGACAAGTGACTCAATACTCTAACCTATGGTGTTCCACTGTGGACTGAGAGATATCCAGTGTGTAATAAGGTCTGAATTATTTTTAAAAACATAGAATAGACTCTTTCTATGAAGCCAGGTTTGATGATATGTGACCAGAAAATAAAAGGCCGATGTGAGCACATTATTCTGCATGTTCCCTAAAACACTTCCTGTAACTTGTTGGTTCATGCAAACATAGCAGGTGAATGTACTTAGCACTCTGTCTCCTTTGAATCAACACACTCCTGCCTCTGGAGGCGTCGCCGCTCTCTGGCCGGCAGGTTGTGTTCTGTCAGATCCTCGTAGGAGGATTTCGTAGCCGACGAGAAGGCTTCTGCGGTTGTGAAATCGTCCGGCTGCCCCTCCTCTCCCTGGTGAGAGTCGCTGCTGGTGTCCTCCTGGATGGTGGCCATCCGCACGCCCCCAGCGCTGTCCGGCGTGGGGACGTAACTCGGACCTGGGGCCTGCGTGTTGCTGCTGGCTGAGGCCGGGGCCGCTGAAAGGCCTGCCTGATGAGACCGCTGGAGCTGGGAGAAGGGCGCGGTCTGACCGGTGTAAGAGAAGGGAGGCTGAGGAGCTTTGACGATTCGGACAGATGCTGACTCGAAGTTGCTCAGCATTTCTTGACCCTGGAAAAAAAGCAAAGATAATAATAAAGTTAATTTATTTAAAAAAAAAAAATTGGGGGTCTAAGAATACTGTTTTTGGACTACAATCCCTTTTTCTACTACACTCAAGATCACAATTATAATTAAAACAATAACTGTTTTATGACAGTTTTTGGAGAAAATCAACCAGTTTTAAATTAATTCCCTAGATAAAAGATTATTTGGTCCACAAAGAGATTTTCTAGTAAAGAAAATACAATCAAGTCATCGGACCATACCTTTTGTTTTCCACAGGGTCTCAGCCTACTAAAAATCTCATTACAAGTGCCCTGCAACATGTCACTGTTTTCTGAACAATGACGTCTGTCCTATTCTTGGACAGGACCTAAAGCCTTTTCCCTTAAAAATGCAATTACTTTGATAAAGTCTTTTGTATCTATGCTGGAATGTAGCTGCAATTCTTTATAATGCAAATGGTTTATTATTGCACAAAAAACAGAGGCCTTAACACATAATTTTCAGAACGAACAACAAAAAATATATTTTTTCATCTTATGTGTATGACACTTGTGTTGCATATGTTTAGTGATATTTTGGGCACATTGAAATAGCAAATAGTTGTTATAGCTGTAGGAACAAGAGAAACAAAGTACCTTCTCACATTGGACTGTTTACTTTTTAAATTTTGTACAATAACTTAATATAATAACTGCAAGTTTGTGTTAACTGGGGTATATATATATATACTTACATTGAGCAGATACTTTTATCCAAATAAGGAAATTGACATTATCGAGCTTGCTCCTTTGGGAAATCTACTGTACTTGGCCAAGCCAATGTTTATGGTTTTGATGCATACATGGATTTATATTCCAAATACCAGAAATTAAATTGTCTGCTGTGAGAAAAATCTGTCCTAAAATGCCTAGAAAAGATTATATTTTTTTGGCCTAACAAAAAAAAATACATGGAAACAAAAAATGACTGTCACCAGAAATACATTGCCGTATTGTTGGGTTTCGTAACAGCAGCAGATGCAAACACAAAAATGTCAACACACACTGCATCAGATTTCACAAACAACAACACGGTGCAACCTGTTGGATTCTCAATACTCCTCAGATGCAGTCGTCTTTCTTGAGGTAATTTCTGATCCGATGAGATTCTTTTGCCCTGACGTTTAGAGTGCGCTCACATTTGGTTAAGAGAGCAAATGTCACGAGGCAGGACCATGTGACATTCTTGTGTTCATAGTTCTCTTTGATGACCCTTTGGTGCATTGTCAATCACATATGACACAACCGCACCAAAGTAGACAAAGAAACAGCTCTTTGAAATAAATGCATTTGGACTAGCTCGTATGAACTACAACAAATGGAGCAACCAAATGTGACAGGTGTGAACACACACTGAAACCATTTTAAGCAGTGGGTGGGAACAAGGACTGGAAATGTGCTGCAGGATCAGGGACTACTTCAAGGTGTAGGTAACTGCAGGAGTATCCCAAATGTGGGCCAACGACCATGCATCCTCATGAGATTCTGGCCACGCATCGCAACACCAAGCCATGGCGCACGCACTCACCTATGACCGGCGCTCTACTACAAACCTCCACCATCTGCTGCAGTTCCAATAAGAATGGAGGAGGCCCAGGCAAAGAGTGATGGACAGGTCATTGACACAACTTGAACCCAGCAAGGACAGTTTTCATGCGCGAGTGTAAAACTCAAGAACCACTTCATGTTAGAGGGAAGTTTCTTTTTTTTTAATACATAAAAGGTTGTGTAAGTTTGTTGAGCAGCAGCAGCAGCTTAAGTGTAAGCAGTAAAAGATCAGGAATTATTTATTTGCGAACCTGCTTTGGATACATATCACGATATTGGGGCAATCATACGATGTACTGCAATAATAAGAGTTTTTTTTTCATACAATTTAATTGTTTAAAGGCTGTCAGCATAGTAAATGCACAATGCTGTTAGCTATTTATCTAAAATGATTTTAAATGTAATTATGTAGAATATCAATACTATTTTGTGAGGATTAATACTGCAAAATGTCCTGGTGTCAATATAAATTTTTACATCCCTCTAACTTAAATTAGAAAAGTTCTTCTGCATCACCTTAATAATCAAACAGGAGGCTTTGTTACTTATCTGTCGAATAAAAGTATCGATATTTCTAATTATATCAATAACTGTAGACACAGACAAAACTAAATTCTTTGAGAAACTGAGGGAGTGTCATTTCTAATTTAGTTGATGTGTGAAACAACGTCTTTTAGGGATAGAAATTACATATAAAATGCTTTTTAGAAACACACAACAACCCTTAAGTAAGGTTTTTAACAATTTCCATTTTACTATTATCATAAACATTAGTTTTACAGATAATTTTGATAAATAAATTTGCATTTCTAAGAGCTGTAAATATCTGTTGTCTACCTCTCAGCAAGGCTGACTACAACCTAGGGAGGGATATGACATGTTGTTTCTGAACAATCAACATCAATGCTGCTGCTGTTGTTGTTTTCTTAGTTAGTAAGAGTTTGATGAGGGATGTTTTAGTCTGGTTAGCTTGACAGCAATGCTACAGCACAGACTGAAGCAGAGGTGAGATACTCACACTGGGATGGTAGAGTAACTTGGTGTTTTCCTCGTACTGCTGGTCAAGTCGCTTGTCCTGAAAACAAGTCACACGAACAAGATGTCACTGTCAACACCGGTTCCAGTAAACTGATGAGCAGCAGTTTCCTTACCACACAGTGGACCAGGATGCTGAGAGGGATCCAGAAGATGAGGGAAAACACCACCACAGAGCCCACGATGTTGTCGGCCAGGAATTTCCCTAATGGAGACAAGGGTTCGTGGAGGAAACACAAACAAACTTACTGTGAACACATGTCTGAGTTTTTTCATGTTAAATTTTGAGGAAGATGAAAAAGAAACTGCTCAGTTGTGCTCTAGAGCTGTGGTCCCCAACCACTGGGCCGGGAACCAGTACCGGTCCGTGGGTGAATTGGTGCCGGGCCACAGAGAAATAATGTTTCCTTTTGTCCTCATCTGGCTATTACTCCCACTTGATCCATACCCATATGAACAAAAGAACTGACCAATAGAATGGCTAGGATTCCATCATCAATAATGCAACTATATTTGAATAGGAAATATTTTTTCAGTGGAGACAACAACAATAAACTCAAAAAAGGCGCAGAGTCATTGATACAAGATTCTAACCTTGTATACCAGTCTGGTAGCAGAAAGTTATAGGCTGTGTGCACTTGAGAAATCCTTGTTGTGCCCATGCACAGTTAATTTGGGTAGGAAGATTTTATTGGTAGGTACTATCAATAAGGGGTCTCTACCACAACTTAACGAGTGGTTTGTGAAAAAATACGAGATATTTAACTGTCTGTGGCGCAAAAAAAGTTAGGGAACAATGTATAGAGGAATCAGGGAAAATGAGTCTAGAAATTCTACTTCTTTTCACAAATTTTCAATACTTTCTCCAATCTCTTTATTCATTTTGTTTTTCATATGAGAAATATACACCAACCAACCAACAAATCAATCCAATTTAGTTCTTTACACTGTTAGAGTAGAAACAGTCACGACACAACAGGTAAATTAGGACCATTTAGGCCGAGTGTATTACACAATGCCTACCAAATGTGTTTATATCCAGCTTGTCAATAAAGTCCCACAACCTCTCGATGGCGTCCTGCACCTGCTTCATGCACTTTCCCTGTTTAAAAACAAGAGTAAAACAAATTGTAAAAGATGCATAAACAAAAGTTTTCAAGGCCTGGCACAGCTCAAAGGTCCTTTTTCTTTTCAATGTAGTTTTGAAAAAAGGGGTAAAATGGCATCTTACAGTCTCATCACAGAATCCCACTGTGCATGGCTTTCCTTTGCGGAGGAAAAGAAAACTGCCGTCAGTCTGGATAAAAGGAGAACACATGCCATCTTTTCCCCTGCAGCAAACTTTACACGAGTCCTCAGTTTCTGGGGACAAAGAAGAGAACAAGTAAAAATAAAGGAACGGACACTGCTTTATTTAGATAATGTTGACAAGGCTTTGTCACCGTTATGGTTTAAATACCATAGATTCACAAACATCCTGTATGAAAAAAATATAGCAGCTGAATTTTATGACCACTTTAGAAAGGTTTCACAATTCACCAGCATTTCTTATGCTTCTCTTTTCATTCATTCATTTCATGGTTCACAGCCGGCCACACTCAAATCACACTGCTCTATAATGTTAGTCTTCTAGTGGGTGGTGAGCCCACTGGAAGACTTGTTGGTTGGGAAGGTGCTATAGATCAGAGCATCTCAGTGGGAATCTGGTGGATTTGAACCTGAAGCTTTATGGACCCAAGCCCCCCCCCGTCCCATTTTTTTTGGTTAACTATTTTGTCCAAATAGTAAAATATAGAAGTAATTGTTTTATTTGGTTATTTTTGGCCATTGTAACAATATTTTTGTTTGGAATTAAGCCTTGCAGCGTTTTTTTTTACAGCAAATGATCATTTATATGAATTTACTTTGAGTGATAAGCTTAACAAATTGCTATAGAAATAAATTACTTTTCATAGACTGTTATACAGCAGTAGTAATTGGCTTTGCAGTTGTAAAAATAATCAGCATGTTATCGTTAGTTCTCATGTCACTTAGCACTGTGGTGCATTTTTCATATCCCGTCGGTCTCATCAGGAAAGCAGTAGATGAGTTACCATTGCATGCACAGGACTGCAGACTCTGCCTTGCCTCACAGAAAGGTATACACTCTCCTTTTTGGCAACGGCCATTGTCCACACACACTGTGTCATCTTTTGCATTTGCTGGAGGTGGGCACTCGCTGCTGTTGCCTGGCAGATAAATAGAGAAACTGTTTGATAACATTTGTTTTTTGTGCAGGACTGGTGTTGAACCTGCAGGTGGAGCTCACCTGTGCAGGAGGATGTGCCTTTGCATGTGGCATTAATGGGTTCCTGACACCTCACTTCTGCCTGTTGGAACGTGCAGTTCCTGCAGCAAGGGCTGTTTCTGTCACTAGGGAACCACCGAAAACAAACGTTGATTAATTATTTCCCATGAAAAATAAAATCTTTTAAACAAGTTAGTCAAGTTAAATAGTTAATTAAAACATTATTTTCTGTAGAGAGTATGTTTGAACGTTGGTGTTCAAACACTTTGAAAGAACTCATCCCCAGTCTCACACCTGCATTGTGCACCGTGTTTAAACTTGCAGGTGGAGGAGCAGCAGGGGTCATCATTGAGGTGGAGTAGCCCCGGGTCACACTCCTCCCCTTCTTCCACTCGAGAGTTGCCGCATACTTTGCTGTTTCTCTCCTTGAAGCACATTGGTGCTTTGAAACGTAAGGTCTTTCCAACGGAGATCTTGCTGCAGTTGGAGAAACGCTACATGCAAAAGGGGAAAATCAAGAAATGGTTAGATCCAAGCAGGGAGTCAAGGCTTTATAGAAAGGAACATTCACTGTCAGTCTGAATGGAGTGGAGAGTCACCTGAACTCTTGAATAAAAAGAAAAAACATTTAAACCACTACAAAACAAGAAAACATTAAAAGCCTAAAAAAATTTAGCTTAAAAGCTTAGAAAGATTTGCATTGAAACAGATGTACTTGTTGTTTTCAATATGACTGTCTGCCTCCTTGGGCTTGTCACAGTGTAAAACAATCATTACCTTGTTGTTGACATGATCTCCGCTCACAGCAAATGGATACATGACAAACTTTCCTCCTTGGTCGTCACTAGGAGCGCAGTATGGAATGTTGTCTGGGTCGTGCTCTGCCCCAAAGTTGTGTCCCAGCTCATGGGTGGTCACCAAATCTGCTTCCTGAAGAGACACAGCTAGAAATATTAGAATTGAAAATCTATATGTATGCATACAGACACATATATATATATATATAATTGTTAATTTTTTTTTTTGGACATTAACCCCATAACGTTCTACTGTTGATACTGACAAACAATTAAACAAGTTAGATAAGAAATTTTATTTGTTTTTGTCTGTTTAATACAGCCACTAGGTTTGAAACAGAAAAATGATATTTAGACAATATTTGCGAAAATGCAAATTTTTTTGTCAGAAAATGTTTTCCACCGCTGAACAGTTAGAGTGTAGAGCAGGGGTGCCCAATAGGTAGATCAGGATTTAACAGTAGATCTCCAAAGAAACGCTGGTAGATCCTGAGGAATAACATAACCGCATTCTAT